>QDEB01087699.1:0-15884 GCA_004193795.1 Asbolus verrucosus | reverse complement strand
TTGCTTTGGGTGTACCAAAAAGTACTATTACCAGCTTTCGTATGGACCGCTCGTCGCCATGAGCATGACAATAGGCAAACTAAGGTTAGCTGTAGTCAAGTTGCTTTCACACTTATGACAGTCATGTCAAAAGTGATGTTCGACTTTTATTGCTCCCGACTGTATATGTCAAAGTGAAATAATTTTAGCAACAACATTAATTATGACTATAAAATGCTAATAACAGAATCCCAAAATATGTCTTTATTGCTGGCACATTTATTGAAACATTTGTTGCCACAATGGTATAAATCATCATATTATCAAAATCTTTAAAGGAGACTCCCGCGTCGCAGATTCATTTTGAAGTTGCTATGAATGTTGTATTTGTGACGATGTAGATTCAAAAATGAAAGTATGTATTGGTTTTTATATATACATCAGTAATCAAGCGCGATAACAATAGAGGGAAAACAACTGTCAGTTGGCACCAAATCAGCTGTTAAGAATAACCTTTATAACTTCTATGTGTCGCGTTGAAGCAATACGCTCATAACAATTCTTAACTGTAATTCACACAAATACATAACTTTACGTTTCAACAATCCAAATACAGTTTGAAGAATAAGTACATCGCATTTTCACGTTGGAGGTTAGATTATTTTGACATTTTACGTTATGCATTTTGTTTACATTCTTGGAATCACTCCATAGTCAAATACAATTATGGGTATGGTTTGTTGCATAACGAGCACAGTTTTGTTGACATCATTAATTTGATCCATGCGGTTAGTGAGGATTATGCAAATGAAAAAACTCGTGGATCGAATGGTAGAAATCATTGTTAGGTAGCAGTTATCCATGGAAATTAATTTGTGAATACTATTATTATTTGAATTTAAGAGCTAAATTTTTTGCCATTTTTTGAAAAAACTAAACAAGTACCTAAAAATGTTAATAGACTTTTTAATTCACAATTGTTTCATAAAGTCATGTTTCCATTACTGTAGTTTAGTTGCCAAACAGCCTGTATACAAAAGTAATGAATATTAAATTGTTTATTAAAAAACATTAAAGATTTTAATAATTACTGTATGAGCAAAAATTGCCGTCAGGCTTTTTAATTTGTTACTAACAACTAAAGGGCAGAAAATATGCAAAATATAAAGCTTTTTCATTAAATATGAAGCCGACAGTAAAAATATGCAAACTGAACTTAAACTGGATACTAGATATGAACATCATGAATAGTACGAATAACGCATATGCAGATTTCATAAAATTCACCTTTACATTAATAATCATTTACTGCTGCAGAATCTTATTGCAATAATTTCTTTTGAAGTTATGTTTGTAAGCTTTTTCGTCTTTGAGACTGCCGTAATGTCGGAATCTCAAAAAAATAAATCCAATAGTTTCTAAGATCTAGCGGGGGGTCCAGAAATTTTTGCGTTTTAAATTTCATTTAAATCTGTCAAATCAAAAGAGATATTTATTTTTTTTTAATTTGCCTGTACTTTTATACTAGGTTCGAACTAAATAGTCTAGGAATTAGTGACACTACTGGACTTGGATAAAATTAATTATTTGGAAATTATTGTTAATTATTCAGGATCTATGGAAAGGATCTTATACGAAAATTAAATTAAATTAGCTTCGAAATTAGTCAACATCTTCAATTATATTTAAACATTGAATCTATTAATTTTAGAATTATTTTATCACTATTTTACTTTTCTCCTGAAATATATCTGTTTTTTTTTTCATTTATTTATTTTTATTATATGCGATAATCAATAATATCTTTTCATGAAAGAAATGGAATTTTATTGCAATAACAAAAATTTACTGGATATTTTTAAATATTGTAAGAAAAAGTAATAATGAGGGTGAACAAATATTTTATAACCACTCTTTTTTTTTCTTATTTCTGAAACATACTCATACTGATCTATATATTTTATCTCGATCTTATCAGCATAATCTACAATGGAGTGTCATTAAAGGTAAAAATAAGAATTCGTTACCTGTTACATTACGCAACAATTGCAGTGAATCATACAATTAGGTTAATTTATCTTATCCCAGTTTTTAATATCAATAGCAATATTACTGCGTCAACAAGCAATATTATTGCGCTGCAGCAAAAATTCTTTGGAAACGAGACGAAACATTTTAGAAATGAACATTAGAAGAACTGTAAAAATTTTGAAGATACACAAGTGTTAAACAGGCACCAAAAAATAAAAATTTTAGTAACACCAACGAGAATACCATTTCAAAATCCACATAACAGCAAGAGAGATTATGGCAACTTCTATGAGTCAAAGTACTATCAACAAAACTGTTCTGTCTCTGAAGCTTTGTCAAAAAGAACTGCACGGTGAAGATTTTCAAAACTGAATTGAATTTTGAAATTTCATTTAAAAACAAAATTATTTTCATTCGCATTTTATTTTCAGAACTTTAGCAAACATACTGCTGGAGTACTGAAAATTTTTGATTAACTCCGATGGTTTATTAACGTTTGGGATAGAATTCTACAACAAGTTTTAAGTCCACAGTTTTTTGAAAGGCAGATGTGGTCAGATGTGGTCAGATGTGCTTAAAGTTAATTTCCATAAATAAGAAATATGATATTCAGCATGATGATGCTCCTGCGGATGCTTATAATCAAGCGATCCTTCTTATAAAATCAAAAATTTCCCGAACGATGGATAGGCGGGAGAAGGGAAATCAGTTCTTTTGACCACCTCGTTCCTTTTTTTCATGGAGTTATATCAAGGAGAAAGTGTACCAAAAAATACACCGGAAAATATAGTGCACTTACCGAAGAAAATAGAGAGTTGCGATTTTATTCATTTGAAAAGATAATTGACATAATTTTGAACAATTAATTTAATGACTTAATTTTAAAATTTTTATTGCTTCTGGTTTTACATTGTTGAATTTATTTAACAGGAAATCTACATTACGTAAATTTATTACTCATTTATAGGTTGTCTGAATTCTGAAATGGAAAAGTTTAATACATTGTAAAATTTGGAACATTTCCATATTTTTTTTGAGTGTTCGATGTTGCGTTTCTTGCAGAACTATTTTTCCCACAGTCACAATTTTTTTGCCTCTGGAAGGGAAATATCAGATACTGAATCAAGGTTTTCAAAGTTTTAGGCAACATTTTAGAAGTAGGGTTATAAAATTTAACTTTACGAAATATAAATGTAATTTTTTCCTATTTTTAATAGAAACATTTCTTTTTTCGAAGCCTGATATTCATGATACGATTAGCGATTAATAATCAAAGATAATGATTTTCCGAATTGTATGCACTATTTATTAACACAGGGTGATCATTAATGATTAAATGTGCCCATTTTTTAAAATGGATGTTTGATGTGCCCGCATTTAATTTTTTTCCTCTTGTTACAGTAACAACGCAATTTGACAAGTAACACACATTTAATTTTATTATTTTAATCGGATACTTAATTTGCGATGGGCACCTCAGTATGTTACAACAGTGCAAGTGAGCAATATATTTTCGTTTACGACACAGTCTGAGAAAGAGTAATCAAGTCACTATCTAAACGTCAACTATAATTACAAAATTTGAGAGGCGGCAACATTTTTTTGTAGTGGTTAAAGCTTGAAAAAAGTGGCATATTTATTCATTTATGATCACTCTGTATTTTCTTAATTTTAGGCAACATCAACTTAATTCGTGATAATACTTTGGTAAGAAATAATTTATGAACGTTTTTCCTAAGTTTAATACCTACCTAAAAGTGGTAAAGTACATTTGTCAGATCATAAAATATTCAATTATAAGATGCAAAGTGAATAGTACTTCAAATTTTTTTACAGTTTTGCTTACAATTTATTGATTTAATGCCACCAATGTAAAAAAAATGTTACATCTTTGTAAGAATATAGGGTATTTACATACAATTCATACATCTTTTTGAAAAAGGAATTATTAGTCAGTAACTAATACTCGCATAGTACCATGGGCGAGGTAAAAAAACTAACTAAATATATTCCACCATATTTATTTAATTAAGCACATGTAAAGAAGTCATTGGAAACCATAAATACTGAAAATTATTGCTGAATTTGATTTATAGCTGGGAAAGATATTTCTACATAAAGTCTTAGAAGAGATAGATGACACTTACGGTTATACTTATGCGGTTCGATTGGTATAAAACTTAACCAAGCATTCTGTGGAAATGGAATTCGTGTGTCTTTGAGTAGGTCGATGAAAACTGTCAAAGAAATGTCAGATTTTGGCAACTAGAAGAAATTCATGACCATCGAATACAAATTCTTCAAAACAAAAATCATAAAAATATATCAATTTTTTATCACGTAACTTTACTGCGTTGAGATTCCAATAAAAATATTTTCTGGAGTTCTCGCAGTACCAATTTGACAGAACCTAAGGGCTATCATTTGAACTAATCAAAGACACTAAAACTAAGTCCCTTGATTATGTTTTTTAATGATTGTACGGTGTAAAATATAAGGTTGAAAAGTTCAGTATTTGTCATATTTTAGCAGAGCTCCTAGCTTACGGTGTCTTTTCTTGAAATTTAATTAAAGGAATGGTAATATTCGATCAACACTGCCTACAGAAAGTAGAATTTAAAAGTCGGTCAATGGAACACGAGATGGTATAATTGAAGATGTCCATCAGAGTCATTCATGGCCATCCATTATGATATAATCAGAAATGAAATGGCGTATTTTCTTCAGATTATGATTATGAAATGAATTATAAAAAGAATAGCAGTCTTCAAATGCATGTTCCCTGATACAATGGCTATGAATCAATGAGTTTGTTATAGCTGTCAATATTTGTAGTCAACTAATTTATGTGGGATGATATGGAAATTGCATTGATCTAAGTCGATACGAATTTAATTTTTAAAAAAAGCCTTTGCAGATGTAACCTGCTGCAGATTTGTGTCTACATCTTATCGATTTTAAAATGTGCTAAATTTAGTGGTTTATCTTGTTTCTTAAAATCCCATTCAAGAAATAAGCACAGAAAGAGCGAGCTGGAAATCTTTCCGTCTGATCAGATTTGTTTGTTCACATCAATCATTTTTATGTAAGATTGGTGTAATAAGGCCGAGAAATAAAGTTAGTTCTTCGGAGTGCCGTTTCGTCGATCGTAATTCCAGGATTATACAAACTATAAATCCGTTATTAGATGTAATGACATGTGATCATTTTTATAACTTAATTTTCGGTTGGGAATTTACTCTGTCGTTAAAGGTCAGACAACATATGTTATTAATAACGGGATGGCGCTACAAGATTAAAATCTCTTTGTGCTCTCTGGCAAAGACAACAGCGGAAGAATCTGCCGATCGAAGGTCCGTTTCCTATGGACCGACGTTGATCGGGGTTGACGATTTAAATGTCAAATGTGTAAAGGGCATGACAATATGGGGCGCCGTCTCCGGGGTCCCACTTACCTCATGATTTCTTGCTCCCTTTCCTCCTCCTGTTTTTGCCGGACCATGACGGACTCGATGATGGCCCGTTCTTCGGGAGTGAGGTGAGACAGATCCGGCCCTTCCTCCATCCTAGCCCTTTCCGGACATATCACTCGCACGCGGACTCGACTATCCTTTGGAAAGGTCGCGGTCGTTTGGCGGCGTCACGTTGTCCATCTCGTCTACGATAAATAATCACAATAATGCAACATGCGGCTGTCCACAGGCGTTTCCCACTGCTCGGTCAGGTCGGCTTGGAACGACACCCGCCGCGGACGTTCTCCACCACTGGAATACAACGGCTCTCGCCACCGATTTCTTCGCGATATTTTTCGATTGTCTTAGCCGTCGTCCGGCCAAATATCACAGTTTGCAATTACCCATTCATGTACCTTTAATAAATAATAGGATGAGTTAACGGATCGCCAATGGGATGGCGCGGATCTAGTGACGTCACGCGATTGCGGTATTGATTTGGGCCAAGAGACAAGCGCTCAAACGGCAGCGGATGCGCCGAATTTCACAGCGTACACGGCCAGAAAGCGTGCGCGATACCCACCAAAACCGCCACCTCCACCAGCCCTTACACCTTCCACGCAAAAAAGACAAACCAAGTTGCTGCGATCGCCGCTGGAACTCCACGACATCCAGCACTTTTACCACAGTACACAATATGCAACTTTTATTATTTTTTTTTAAATTATTTCTTCAGTTCTGAACAGTAAAAGCAAATACTGCAAATGTGAAAATATAATCATAACTGGGCCTTCTAAATTCTGAAGCCGGACCTGGCAAAATTGACAGAACTGAAAATTTGTATTTGAATCACCGGTGAAGTATTAAATACTTAAGAAATAATTAAATTATTACAGAAAACATTTCTTAACAAAGATAATTAGTTAGTTTAGTACGTATTCTTTACAAAATTTATCACATGTAACTTTTTTTGAATTAGCTAAAAATCAAATCCCCTAAATTTGGGGAAATTCATTAAGTTCAGTAGGTACAAGTGCTGCCTGACATTTTAAATATTACGAAAGTGTGGTTATAGTACCTCTATTTACAATTTGATTTTTAAATTAATTCTTCAGAATGTTGCGGATAGTTTCTAGTTGTAAAAGTATAAATATAATCCCAGAAATGATCAGTTATCAAAATTTACAGTCGGTACGATGGCGCCGGAAACCCATATGGATGCCTACCGCTAAAAGCAAATTGTACAGGATTCCGGTGAAACCTGTGATACCCGAGGAGGAAAAAGAGGAGATAAAACGTCTGTACAACAATTATCGAACCTATATCAAATCAATACGCCGATTTTTAACGTACAAACATAGCGTCCTTCTCATGGCAAAATCTGATACTGAGCAACTGAAGAAAGCTTTCGATGAAGATTTCATGAGGTGTAAGGAAATCAATGATAAATGGAACGAAGATTTAAAAAAATTACGAGAAGAACGTGTGGCGAAACAGTTGCAAGAAGAAATAGAATTTGCCAAAAATCGAATGGCTAATTTGATAAAGCAAAAAGAGCAGAAACTGGCCGAGGCAGAAGAGATCGTGCGGAAGGAAAAACAGATGGTAGGCACATTTATAACACCAGAGAACTTGGATGAGGTCATTGAAAAAGCACTGTCAAACCCTGTGGATTATAACTTTGCAATAGATTTGGAAGGGAATCGAATTATCGGTAGAGAAACAAAACCTGAAGAACAAGTTAGTGTTAAACAATAATCTTAAATAGAAAAAATAATTTTATTTTACAAATAAATAATTATGTAAATAATGATTGTAAAAATTCTGTTCTGTCCTCTACATTGGTCTCATTTTCCTCTTCGATCAACATGGCGTCTAAATTTTCCAACTCCTTATTAATATGTGTCTTATCTTTCTTTTTCTTATCAAGATTTGCAGTAAAGAAGTTCGTTTTCTTCTTGGCTAATTGTATTTCAGCTCGTAATTTTTGTCTTCGAGCTGCTTTTTCATAGGCCAGTCTTTCATGTAAATGGGTCCATTTAAAATTGGACAAATATTTAATATTCCAAATACAATCATATTGTTTCGACTTTTTGCGAGTATTAACTTGGGTATTATTTAACAATTGAGCCACTTTCTTTGCCACCGATTTACGTTCAAATTCCACCCAACCTTCTGTGAATTTTTTGGCAAATTTCTTCTGTTTCGATTTCTTGACACTATTTTTGGAATCTGGAATGCTGAGAGTGATCAAAACCCTAAATTATGTTGATTAATACTAAACGAACTACCTGCATCGGCAAGTTGTAAGTACACCCGGCCAACTTTGCCAAATTCACTAAAAACTTCCCGCATTTTCGTTACATTCATGTAAGGGGGTATCGTTGATAGGTAAATGATACCTCGCTTAGGAGCTTTATCTGATTTTTCACTCTTGTTTATAGTTTCTATTTCTTCGACCATTTTTGTCTTTTTAGGTTAGGTTACTATGTTACTGTACGTCAATACCTCACGTGCATCATTTTGGTAACTTTTGCCGTGTAAAATTGGCAACACGAAAACCAAGATATTAATTGAAAAAAAAAAACAATATAATCTGTTTCTTATATTTTATTGAGAAAATTATAACAAATGGCAAAATTTGCTACACATAGTTAATAACTATATTTATATATTTTTTAATTTTCTGAAAAAAAATTTCTTTTTCGCATTGTTTGTTCAATTCCCGTATAGAGGGCGCTTCTGTCATTCGGCTATTGTTTTATCTGATCTGTCATTTGGTATTTGCCGATCCGTAGTGATTTATTGTACTTTTTCCAAAAAAAGTGTAAAAAGAGCTGTAAATCCGGTGTCGAAGAGACTTGCCAGCTGAAAATGACCAACATCAGCCCCACAGGTAGGAAAATTATATAAACTTATTGTTTAGTTAGGTGCCATCACGCTTATTATAAGTTTTTGTATCATGGAAATGTTTCGTGGGCTGATATTGTCGGTGCCGCTAATTAATGGCATATTGTTTAACCGTGAACATTAATAACGTGCGGAGAATGTCGGCATTTTTTTCCTTGTACAACTCTCTCTCGAATGACGTGTCAGACATTCCGTTAGTTTTGACGTTTGGCCCCCTCTAGCCGTTGCGTTTGTTGTTTACTCGAATAGATCGTGCCATTTAGCTCAAAATTAAGCTCAAACAAGTTCGATGTTGGTGTTGTGCGTGAAGGTTTACCTATTTGCCAATTGCCTGAGGGTGAAAGCAGAAAGATAGAAACTTTTCGCATGATGGACGCCAGCTGTTACACTAACGAAATTTCGACTTGGCGCGATTTGTGATGGTTAATTAAGATGAGTGCGGACGAAGAGCAAAGTTTGGATTACATTGAAGATCCCTATTTCAACCCTCAGGTCAATACCACCACCCCAAGTCTAGACGATCTCGATTGTGCCGAATATTTACACGATTACGATGTACTCGAAAACGAACTCGAACTCTTCGATCTAAGGCAATTAGATTTCGATGAGTCCAGTTGCAATAGTTTGCCCTCACATGATGAATCTGTTAACGTAGAGGCGGAATTTTTTAATGTGAAAAGGGCCAACGCTATTATCAGGGCCTTTTTCAAAAAGGATTTTAAGCGACAAGTTCGCGTAACCTACTGTGATCTGACAAAGCCTTATTTAGCCAAATTACCAAAAGATAATAATTTTAGAAAATATTTAGATATTAGTTTGAACGGGGATGGTGAGTAGTTTTAAAGGTTGAAGGGTTAATCCTACGACAGGGTTAATTGTTGCAGAAGAAGCTATTCCAGTTGATAATCATGTAGCCAGTGATCTATCCAGTTTGTCCAACGAAGAAAAGGAACGCCAACATGCCTTATGGACTGAGGAACTAGTGCAGATCGAAGATGAAATTGCCACTTTAAGAACTGTGTTAGCGTCAAAGATGCGCAGAAGTGCCGAATTAAAACGCAACTTAGGTATCACTGTTTGGAAAGAAGTATCCGATGACATCAATCAAGGACTCAAAAATGTCAAAGAGAGTAACGTGTAAGAATTTCTAATCTTGTAGCTTGTTTATTAGAAAATGCATGATTTATTTTTGTTCATTTTCTTTATTAGATATCAGACTGTGGAAAATAAAGTTGGTCAAGTAACCAAAGCTGTGACGGATGCTCCTATGTAAGTAGTGCATGAGCAGTGTATTCAGTTTTACTTGTTAATTATTCCAAGTTTGTTCATTTTAATGTTGAAACCATCAAACACTTTCTAGTTATCAAAAAACCACTTCTTTGATTGGGGGAATCACCGGGAATATCTCCAACAAAATTGGACAGATGCGTCATTCTGAATCGTTTCGTTCAATAGAAGAGAAAGTAGGATCAGCTTATGAAAATGTAAAGGTATAAATAATTAATTAAAGTAACAATGGATGGATGGTTTTGATTTCTTTTCTCAGACTAAGGTTGTATCACGTTCAAATTCTCAACAGAGTTTGGACGAAGCAGGACGATCCCGTTCAGGATCAGTAGTGACAAGTCCAACAATTCCTGAAGAAAAACCTTTGGCATAGTCTTCTTTCTTAACGGTAATCCCAGCTGTCCTGGCCAACAATGCCTTCAATGCTTGTTTCTATAAATTGTTCGTTACTAATTTTTAAGTTAGCTACGTTCTAATTCTCTAACAATAATTCTTTGAGGATAGGTTGTTTAAGAAGAAAACATATTTTAGCTTCATACTAAACCGTTGAAAATGGTTAAAAAAAAAAACTTAGATTAGTTTTTGTACAGAAATTTAGTTCATAATTAATGGATTTATATTTAAAGACTATTTTCCATACTGAAATGGCTCTACTGAGGTGTACTATTAGGTTCTAATTGTAAGCATGGAATTTAAATCTATATAATATAAAAAAGTCACTGTGATGGTGTTTTATTTTTTTATTCTATTAAATAATTAACAAATAAATATTAAAGCTAAAATTGAATCACATTATCTTCTTTTGGACATTTTCCAATTTTATTTCTTTTTTCTTAAATATTATATTCCTAATGTTTTGGAAAGGGGTTTCAAAGAGGATGGTTAAAACTCCAGACATGAGTCCGATCCATACAAATTCTTTGAGACTGAAGACCATTCTGAAAAATCCGTAATTTTCTGGAGTCCTTGTTACTCCCACATTGAAGAAAAATATAGGAAACTGCGTTAAATAAACTGTGTACGATATTTTGGTCCATAAAGAAAACAGAGGCCAGGAGAAGAGTCTTTCGAGTGGGCCCATGTGACCGATATGTGCAGTGAAAATGATCCATCCGAACGAGAAGCACCACAAAATAGGAGCGAAAGCGGCATACCAAGCGGCATCGGTGGGATTGTAAACATAGTCAATACTGCCCATGACAGCGGGACCGAAGAAGGAGGCTGAGAAACTGAGAAGGGCTAATGTGTTGCCGGCACGTAACTGTCCCTAGAATTAGATAATGCAACACATGATACGGTTTTTATCGTGAAAATTTCAGTTTCAACAATTTTTTTTATCTACCTAATGTGTGTTTGCAATACAGCGAAGAGGCTTCAAGCGAATGACAATATGAGGCTTCATTTAATTATGAAGGCGGGCAATGTGAAATGCATGACACGTATTATGGGTTGCCTGATTATATTACTCTGATAACATAACTTTAGACTTCTACTTACTCTTGTGAGTGCAACGTTCCTAAAATTCCTCAGCAAAAATCCCAAAAAAATCCCCATTATATAAACTGTGGCTCTGTGGGCAGGTAGTATGTACATGTTGTCGGCAGTGTCAAACAATTGCTTGATTCTGAAAATTAAAACTGAACCACTTGTTGAATTTTTAAATTACAACTCACGAAGTTCCAAAATGAATATAATTGGACAGCTTCATCGTATAAGTAACATAATACCTCATTATCGTTGAAACTAGAGCTAGTAAGAGAAGTACACAACTCCCTTTTTTTGGCCATTTCCATAACAGCAAAACTAGAAGTGGCGAAACAAAAAATAATTGGGTGTCGATACCGACATGGTGTGTATGTGTCAAGCACTAAAAAAACTGTCGGTAAATTTCGCTCTGCGGTGTTAAAAACATTTTACCATATCCTTAAATCCAAAATAATTATGAATGAAAAGGAGATTCCTCCACCAATACTGTTTGCATATTTCCGAATGGTGCGTCACTACCTGGTTCCACATGGGCCCAGAGCTCAGCCAGGGTAGGATTAGGGTGCAGAAGGCGATGAGCGCGGCGAAAGTGGGTACGATTCTCATTAACCGCGAAACATATTCTTCCAATATGTTAATTTTTCCATTTTTCTGCAATTTTCCCAACAGTGTGTACGCTGTCAGAGTTCCGGAAATCATGATGAAAGGATCGGTATAGAGGCTTGCGGCTCGACCCAAAACGGTCCAAGGTCGGGTAATAAACTGAAATTTGAGTATGAATGAACCCTCCTGTTACTACAAAGAGGTGGCACGGAGCTCCGCTGCCATTCATTGTACGTCGATCGAGCTCTGCTGGATTTCTGCTTTCCTGATACGAAATAGGGAAATTTCCCTCGAATTCGACGCTTGTGGCCGGTGGAATAAATCACCCACGACGCGCATGACCAAGGTCAATGGACATGAAACAGGTGTAATTTATTGGAATCGCTACCGAGCCGGTTTTCTTGCTTGAAATTTATGATTTCCTGGTGGCAAAATCAAGAAATTCGCGTCCGAAGCGCCAAACGGTTCGTCGGGATTGTATGGAGGAAGGAGCAGGAGAGGTAGAAAAGACGAGGAGGTGGGGAGATTCAGGTAGATCACAGACTTTTGCAAGGATTCCCATTTCACCTGGATTGTTTCTGGTGGAGAAATTCAAGGTTGAGGTAGATGAACGAAACCAATGTTAATGCCATCGCGGGATAATAAATATAGCGAATCTTGAAACATGATTGGAATTACAATGACAAAAGTTTTTCAAGCCTGGGGTAAGCAAAGTACAAGTGATTTTTACAGGAGAAAAATCGGTACTTTGTTACTTGTAACATTTCTAGAACTTGTTATTTAAGTTACTTGTTACTAGTTCAAAGTATCATAATTGTTTTGATTGAATGTGATCAAAAACAGTTTTTACTGTATTTCATATAACTAACATAACTCGGTTAGCAATTTTAGAGTCTCATGTATTTTGATTTTTAGATCATTTACATTCGTCAAATATTATTGTTTCATTTTTTAATGGGTTAGTAGTGCTGAAACAATCCGTTTTTATGTTAAGATTGTTTGTTATTATTTTTTATTTCTCCCTTTAGCAGACAATGACGTAATTGTCAAACATTTTTTTGGTCCCGAAAATTAACGATGTAGGTAATTGGTGATGAAATTAATGCAAAACCATTTTACTCAAGAATGGAAGGAGTAATTGTATCCAGACTGATGTTAAGATAAATCTACAGTCCAGAGTACTAAAAGAGTTTAAAAAGATGTAAGTAAGTAAGTAGATTGGTTTAATTTACAACTCAAAAGTACGAAATGATATGGCAGTTTTAACTTTTCTAATCTTTTCTACGACAAGATCCAATTAAATAAGAGTTTTCAATTCAAGGACAATATATTTTAACAAAGACAAGGTATCGGTTAAGTCGTTAAACAGGTTAGTAGTTTTCAAATTTTCTTTTGAATGAAAATTTTCTCTGTTTAGATAGGCGCTAAATATCGTAACAAATTATAAGTAAGACTGGGCAAAAAACATAATTGCATATTTTTTATTTATAATATATTTGATTGAAAATTACATATTTACGTCATATATAAGTTTTCTAAATAAAAAAAGCTGAAATTAAATTCCCATACTTTGCATATTTTAGAGTTTTACAACATATGTGCATAAGGATTACATATTTTGACATAAAAGAGCATATATGTGCATATTTTGATCATTTTTGCAGCAAATAGCTGAAAAACATCCGTATTCTTATTGCAAATTCAAATTTTTATCAAACAAAGGATGGTGGACAAAATTCAAGACAGCAATTGTTACAATTTCAACGAAGATTTTTTCAGAATGATAATTTCGTGCTACATCTCACGGCATAATCTGTATTCTCCAGTTTTTACCAATTTTTTAGGAAATTATGCTAAAGAAAAGGTAGTTTCAGGAAGAACAATTTTAAGGAAGTGTGTTTCCAAGTATTACGAAGAAAATCTTCAGAGAATCAGAAAGCTGATTGGAGGCAATTACATCTGGCTTAGTGTTGACGAAATCACTGTTGCTAATGGCCGATATATCGCTAATTTTATTTTATTTAGTTGTGGTGAAGGAGCTAAAAAAAATAAACTACCTAACGATTTCAAGATTTGTCAACGGAACTTTGTCATTGCAGTTTTTGCCCATGGATTGCCCTACCAAAAGGTCACGGACGGTGGAGCATATATGGTGTTGGAATGAAGTGAATCTTATATGTTATGTGTAAACAATTGAGTTGTTGATATAGCAAAAAAAATTTAGTAAAAAGGAATTAACTGATCTCTTGTCCCATAGAACAACATATGGCAAAAGCAGATCGAAGTTTAAACATTCTTTCCCAAACCTTCATGTCACGTGCTTGGCACATGCAATGAACCGCGTTGCTGAAGCTGTTAGAAAAGAGTTTCCTCTAGCGAACAAATTAATAAATAACGGAAAAAAAGTGTTTTTGAAGGTGCCAATTCGAGTGCAAATATACAAAGAAATAATGAAAAATGTTTGACTTCAATCACAACCTGTCCTAATTAGATGGGGAACTTGGATTGAGGTAGCATTATTTTATGCTGAGCATATCGGAGACTTCAAAAATGTAGTGCAAAAGCTTTGATGTAGTTTCCAGTCAGTGTGTAGCAGAGTGCCAAGAACTTTTCAGGAAATGTGAATTAATTGCTCAATTAAACTACATTGAAGCAAATTTTAACAAAATCCCGGTAATTAAAAAAAAATTAGAACAGCAAAATCTTCTAACTGAATCAGTCTCATTACTGGAAGATTTTCGTGATTTTAAGTTATGTACAAGGAATAATGTAGCGTGTTCACGTACATTAGGAAATATAAATTCATTGCAATATGTTCGAAAAACTCTAAATGGACAAGATCTAAGCAATGTTTTAATTACAAATCAGGTTGTTCTAGAAAAATCTTACCTAACTAAATATTACCCCATTACATCATGTGACGTTGAAAGATTTTTTTTACGATATAAAAATATTTGAGAAGACAAAAGAAGTTTTCCACTTGAAAATCTTGAAAAGCATATGATTATTTACTGCAATAATTTTGTTAATAGGTTTAGGTTTAATATTTAAAATTTGCTTTTATTATAGGTCCTGGGTTACATGTATAAATTGTGTACATTATATTTATTTTTAGCTAAATAGTAAATATTTATAACTATTTTTTGTTCGTTTTAAGCGTTACCATGAACAAGCTTTACATGGTTTGACGTTTAATGTACGCCATATCATATCATATCCATATTCAAAGGCATATTTCAGAGTTATGCAGCATGTTTAGTTCCATAAAATAACCATCGTTTACAGCATATAAAGTGCATATATGCGTAATTTTGACGGCATATTTGCCTAGCTTTAATTATAAGAAACAAATTACTTAAATTTGTTGGTTACAATTGATTCAAATAATAGATCGGTACCAGTTTTAATGGATTTTGATGGTGAATTAAAAAAACATCTTGATTTATGTAAACATTCTAAATTATAAAAATAATTAAATGCATACTTGGTTTGATTATGCCTTAATTATTAATTTTAACAAGAAAAATCTCCAAATGTAGTCCCAATTTTTTTTACTTAATTGTTTTTAATAGGTTTAAAGAATTTTTTATTTCGTAAACTCAAGTAAATCATGATTCCTTTAGACGAACCGGTGAAGCAAATAATAGCTATTTATGCATTAAGGGAGATGTGAATATGTTTTTTTCCTTTAGGTTGACGGTTACAAAGCGAGGACCTCCGGCCCGAGGTCTACCGAAGGTAAAAAAACACGAATGTCTCCTATGGTGCATACAATTTATTTTTTAGCACATTCATAAAATTTCTTAAAAGGTCATTTTATAAAAACAATCAGATCAGACATCAGGGATTGCGTGAATGTGTGGTTGCTATAGTTGTATGGTTACCATAAGTTTGAAAATTGTACGTTTTATCTATTTCGTGAAGAATCGGAGAAAATTGAGGGAGAATAAAATTGAAAAATCCGTAGGGAGTTATGAGTTGTTTTTATCACATTTTGTATCTACGACGAAAATAAACAATATCATGTTGCTAAAAAATAAAGTAGCTTAAATCTGAGCAATATATGAATTTTTTCGTGTTTTAATTTTTCCTTATTCTATGTGTGTACATAATATATATCTTGCGTACAACAAAAAA
>QDEB01087693.1:0-17872 GCA_004193795.1 Asbolus verrucosus | reverse complement strand
AAAAAAGTCATAGCTCACTTGACTCGTTATTTCATTCACATATATTTGCTGAAAATTAAAAATTTTGAAAAATTTAATTCAGTGATGAAAGAAAACGCAGAAAATTATTATTTTTATCATTTTCTTAACTTAATTTTTAAACAAGTTTTTATTATTTCTTATGCTTTTAGAGTTAACATGACAAAATTCCGAAACATTAACCAACGATTTTTTATTTTTCAGTTTGACATTTGCAGGAACTGGGAAGCGCTTTCATGTGCTTCATGGTTTTGGCTGTTTACTAAAAAGTTTCAGACATTATCAGGCATTGCATGATTTTTAGATTCTTTCTTCAATTGTCATACACAAATGTGTCCTTACGGTAATTATTAAAACTCATTTATTGAGAGAATCTGGAGAAGTAGATTTGGGTGAAAATATGATATATAAAGTTAATTGAAAATCACTCAGAGCTTTTAGGTAGATGCTGCACTTGATTTTTTTTTTTATTCATATTACACTTAAATATATCGATGTTCA
This sequence comes from Asbolus verrucosus, assembly GCA_004193795.1. Lineage (NCBI taxonomy): Eukaryota > Metazoa > Arthropoda > Insecta > Coleoptera > Tenebrionidae > Asbolus > Asbolus verrucosus. Next base: position 17,353 of record QDEB01087693.1, on the reverse strand, counting down.
TTTAAAAAGTGCATCAAGTCGCTTTTGACCTTTTGATAGACGAAGATGCCGCAAAAAAGTAATGCTCTCTTATGTGCTCTCATATTAATAAAAAGCTTNNTTTTATTTCGTTTTTGCATTCTTATTACAAATCAGCTGCTTTCACGGCTAAAAATTTCGTTCATTACGACAAATTTTTCTTTTGTCATTAACGTTTGTCAAAAATTGTGGATACACCTCATTTTATTCAATTGTTTTCAAAGGCGACTTGCACTTTTTAAATGAACACCCGTTCCAATTTTTATAAACTGGTTTAAAGTTTCGAATGTTACTCAGATTTGCGTTTTTTTTTTAATAATATTTTTGTTATTATACACACATGTATTATTTATTATTACACACTGTTTATATTGACAGTAGTCGAAACAAAATTGAGAAATCAGGCGACTGAGCAATTTATGTAAAACTTAGCCATCATTTAACTTAAAAAAATACAGTTTTGATTTCAATTCGTTAAAATCTCTGGTGTTTCAAATAAAAAAAAGCACATTAATCCTTCCATTCAGATTAAAAATAACAAAGTATTTAACAAATATTTCGTAAATTGAAAAAGCTGGTGACCGATACTGCAAAATTCTGAAATTACTACGTCATTTTATATAAGGAGACAAATTAGTTTAAATTGTCAATAAGGGCGGCTACAATGGTAAATGAGGCAAGTGACAGAGAATATGTACTAATATGACAAATACGTGAAAAACGAACTTGCATTTCGTCTCCCAAGGGTTCCAGTTGCTATTGCAAAAATTCATTAATTATTGAAGATGAAAAAATTTTATCTCTGTGTAATTTTTGTCAAATCATCCAAAGCTTAGCTTTATTTTCTTATAAAAAAACATTTCGAAAAAATATTTTAGCAATTATTCTCAAATTTATTTAGGTGTCCCCACTTTACCTTATATCGTTTCTACTTTCCGTAAAAGTAATGATTATTGATTCTTTTAAGAAGAGTGATTTGCAGATATATGAAATTGTAGGGGAGAATTCAAATCTAATGAGTCATTTAACTTTTCGCGTGCAAGAAGCGTAGCTATTGGTGGTATGAGAGAATATTAAATTATAGTCAAATGAAGCGTGCAGTAAGACAAGGGCAGGCATACTCTGCCTGATTCACGCTACAGGTGCTCATTCATTGTTTGTTTATTTTATGAGCACGGCATGAACATATAAGCAAGACAAAAACTGATTTTGTTCTCCATAACTAATATTATGTATTTTTTTTTATAATTAAGATAATTTAAATAATTTTCTCATAACAATATTAAACTTAAATTCCGTCCGTTGGTGTGATTTCTGTTAAATTGATCATAAAATCAATTCGAGATTCATAAATTAACGAAAACACCACCTTTCCTGTCCTAATTACACTAAATCGTTCTTTATGCTACTTTTTAAAAGATTATCAATGTCAGATGTTACCTTGACATTTTGGTTGTTAATAATGAATGTAAATACCTGTGCTCATTTTCTTAACTATTATGTTTTTGTGCAGGTAGATACTTCCTTGGCTACTTATATAAAAATGATAGAATATATGAAAATTTAGACTAATGTTATAGATGCGTTACAGTTTGTTCAGTTACCTTAAAAAATACATAGGAAGTTTACAATTTAATTTATTTACTAAAAAATGTTTACAAAAAAACATACAATACGCCCCAAAATGAGAACACAGGACCTCGGGAAATTGTCAACAACGTTGTCTGGATACAGATTCTTAATAATAAATATTCATTTCTTTTTTAAGTTTTGAAAAAAATTACCAAATTCCTGTGTAACAATGACTGTATTTTCTGACTCATTTGAATTGTGAGAAAACCTTAAGGCGGTAATATTAACTTTTAAGGGCTTCATTACTTTTTATTGCCACTAGGTGTCGGAGATACCGATCACCAGCTGTCACTCAAAACCAACAAGCGACAAGTATCAGGTCCGTATTCTTTAAAAATTTGCGCTTAGAGTCGCACACTTTTACTTATCTATAAAATAAATTTTAGGTTTTAAAATTCAAAAAAAATCTTGTGTTCAATTATTACAACATAATAAATAAAATAATTTCGGACGACGAAAAATGATTATGTATTAATAATTACAAAGTAAAATATCTGATTATCATCAAATCCGTTAGAACTGTCACTATTTTCTAAATTTATAATTAAGTGTTTGTGATTTTGCCGATACGTATCTTCACTTGCCATCACATATCTAACACAGTTTTTCTAACTTCCGGGTAAAATTTGCCTCACTTCCCTAGAAATCAAATTTACACTTACTTTGATAAACTTTGGAAATCTATTGTGTCGGCAAATGTGCCCTTTTAATTCGGATCATATCAATTTTATCGAGTTGAAGACGCAATGATACGGGGGCAAACGTAAAATTGACCGTTTGACCACAATGCTATCAATAATATAGTCTTTTAGCGCACGAGCATTAGCGAGGAGCGCGATTGATCTTGTCCATGTCACTCGCTCGCTCGCTCGCTCGCTCATCCTCTAGGACATCACGTCGATAGCGTGAGAACGCTTTGACCTATCGAGTTCAAATTTTCTGTACGGATTCCTTGTCAAATTCGTAGATCTAAGTTAGTTAATAGGAAATATAGCTCAACGGGTTGTGGGGGGCGCACAGCCCCTCTTCATTATTAATTAAGATAACACAATGAAATTTTGTCAGTTTGTCACAAACACGGGATGGAGGGAAACAAAAAAGAAAATCAAAATCGGTTATTTAGCGTCGGAGTTATTAACTTTCAAAATTTTTAGATTAATAAACAGTGGGCACTTCTATTGTTTTCCAAATTCAATCACAAACTTCCCTATATAATTCGAATTGTCATTTCACATGAAAATACATGCAAAATAATACGAGTGCGCTAATATTAGGTGCAGATTCTGCAGCCAGATTAAATAAATTAAATCAATTGAAGATCCACACCAATCAAAGATCCACTGAGTTTAAAGATCCACACGTTCCGACTTCCAGGCTTTTTTAAAAGATTGCGTTTTGAGCACTTCTAACAACTCACATTTTTTATAAGATTTCTCGACAAAAATGTCGTATTCATAGAGAAACTCCATAATTTACTTCTTGTTACTGATAGAATGTAGAATTTTTATTTTTGTTCAGAATGGTACCTCACGCTGTCGTTCACAAAAACACTATTGGCCTGAATGTTGAGAAACAATTTTGTTTCAGACCAATTTCGGAAAATACTAGCACACATGTTGTCGTGGTGGTCCAGTTTCGCATCTTTAATATTCTTTGCAGAAAAGTGCATCTTTATCAACCCAAACATTTTCAGATCCAGCGTGCAAAATAATGACTCTTTCACCTCTTGAGGGCGGTACATCCACGGCATATTTTGGCGAATTATTGGTCTATCTCTTTTTCACAACATCATGAGTAAAGTTCGGACTATATGCACGAGAAAGTAGAGAAATATGCTCAAATGCATAAAAATTTGTTAAAATATGCACAAACATGTAATCACTTATTCATGGCATATAATTTTACGTAGTAAACGTAAAATTATATTATACGTTTTATTATATATATTTACATAAAATACAAACATAAAGATTTTATCTATTTTTAAAGCAGTATATTGTTAAATATTTTTCTACCAATATTAGATTTTTTGAACTTCATGATATTCATTAAATAACTATTCTAATTCTGTTATTTTTTATGTAAATAAGAGAAAAATAGATTTTTCAAGAAATTATTTAAAAATCATGTAAACATGAAGAACACAAAAACAATACTTACATATTTGCAACAGACTCTATAGAAAACTTCCTTGGAACTTTTATCAAATTTCAGTTCTCGATAATTTTTGATCCAGCCGAACACCGAACTCGAGATTTTTGACATTTCTTTCAAGTTTTCAGCTTCACTTCAAAACATAAAATAGACAATTTTTANNCTCTGTAGCTCTTTAATGTAATTATTTTAAAAAGAAAACACCTTGGATTAAAATGGGCACAATAACTCGCCTCAGGTAAAATTTGTGTTAGACGTGAATGCATTGACAATATTTATTCAAAATAAGAAAATATGCTAAAATATGCACTATTATTAAAAATATGCGCAGAATCGTCAAAATATACATAATATGAAATTTTGCATTGTTTAATTTGCATCTGATCCTAAAATTCAGCATTTTATAAATAAACATCAAAATCTGACATATGCATTTTGCATAAAATCCGAACTCTAGTTATAAGTATCATAGCACGTCTTGTCCAGATAGTATATGGTTATTCCTACATTTTTCAATATGAATGAGATACTTGTATCCCCATTCCCGTAATCTCTCTGATTCCATAATGAACGCTTTTTTGTTGACTGTTTTATTAAAAAAAAAACATTCTTTTTAACCGTCTCAAGGTTGACTCCAACACCTCACAATATGTTCCTTTTTCAATTTTTATAACATCATAACAGTAAGTATATGTTCTCCTCCTATTTCACCTAGAAAGTTAAATTTCGTAAAATCACTCCTAAATTTTTTTGCGTGCAATCCATTGGTTATAACGATTGAATGTGGAACTTTTGTTAAGTGAGTTACTTTTGTAAAAACGCCTTTAGATGTTTCCGTCATAGAATCCAATTTTTGGTATAATTGATAAATGTTAATGATTGATTACTTCTCTTACATCACCAATTAACCATTATCTCAACAATGTCGAAGTTGATTTCGCTTCTTCTTTTGAATGAATCTTGTCTTCACCACTCCACGATCGATATTTGTTTCACAAACTGAATATATTAAAAGTCAGAACACGATTACGAATAGAATTATATTTTACTAGTCTCAACTTTGCAAATAAGTTTTTTATTTTAAACTACCCTAACCTAAAGTAATTAAACTTGTTTGTTCTGGCATCGCTAAGTACCCAAGTGTTTTTAGAAAATTCCAGAGATTTTGATAAATTCATCAATTCACTCATCATTTATCAATGGACTCTTTCCTCATCAACGAGATATAAAAATAATTAAAAATTTAATTGTCTTTTCTATTCTGAGAGCCTGATTTTCGACTTTGCAGGGAATTGGAAACGACTGGTTGACAGTTAATGGAAGGAGAGTTTCTATGTTGAGCATTTATAGAAGAATAAGATTTTTTGGCATGAGATCATGTCGTCCATATCTGTGCCTACCACTTACTTCAGGTCATTGAGCTGCAAGAATTGAGTGGTGTACGAAGAGACAGCATTGGACCTATGAAAGGCATCAGATTATCTTTAGTGATGAATCTCGGGACCATGATGGCCGAAGGTCAGAATTTTCAATTTTATTGAAAGACATACCGCCCCTACTCAAGGAGTTATGGTCTGGAGTGTGTTGTCATATGGAACTTTGTCACTTCTAGTTTTTTATTGGGCGAAGTTTAAATACAAATCGCTACGTTGGCAACATCTTGAAGCCACTGTTAATACTGTACATAAATGTCTTGCAGAACCCAGAATTTTTCAATAAGATAATGTTCGGTCACATACGGTAGTAATTACAAGAGAGTTTTTGTACTCATAACCTCAAATTACGTACTTTACGATTGTTCTCGAGGCATGGAAAAACGCATTTCCCGCACCGCAGTGCTTTTTACTTTGCCAGAGAGACTGAGGGGAACTGCGCTGTGCGGTTGGTATTAGATGACAAAACACAAAACGTCAAACGCTCGTATCAAACGTAAACTAAGAGTGAAATCCCAACGATACTTGAATACGATAAATCAGAAAATGAGGAAGCAAACTCAAAGGTGCTTCCTTGATTCAAGGTGGTGTCAAAGATTTTATGGAATCGCTCATTTTTTACAANNGAAACCATGGCAACATAGTAAAAATGGAGTGACAGACGCGGGCAGTGCTACTAACTCAGTAAATAGTAAAATACTAATAATATCAAATTATTTTGAGTTATTCGTTACAAAAAACCTTGTACCTAACTTTTTCAGGAAAAATTTTCCCGCATTCGTACTAAATAAAGTGCTCATGCAGGAAAATTAATTTTCCGAACACGTTAGGTAAACAACTATTCTTAAACGTACCCAAATAACTTTACCACCATGGCCTTCTCGTTTTCAAGACCTATCATCTATAGCACATACATGCGATATCACACGTGTTAACATACGGAATTTTACAGCACTTACCTAACAATCTGGTGGAACTCCGACATCCAGTTCAGTAGTCCTGGAATAAAATACCCCAATCAGATACTGATAACCTGATTTCCAGCATGCCTCGACGTGTTGCTAAGTGTGCTTGTTATTGTTTAGTGGAATTTTTGATCATTTTTATATTTCGTTGAGTTTAGATAATTCTGATTTTATCAAAAATTGTTCAATAAATACAAATGTTTCTAACATTATAGTTAGTTGTGATTTATTATATGCGTATAGATTTGGCGCCTCTCAATTTCTGGATTTGTGCTAAAATGTAAATTTGACATTTTTAGATTTTAGGCAACGAAGAAATCACATCAATTTATCTTAAATAGTACAGAGTGTTTATAAATGAATGTCCAGTTCAGGTGACTATGAAAACATACAAATTTTTGCAAGTGTCAAATTGTGCCATTTGTGATATATTGTGCACTGTAATAACTTTGTTAGCTGTTAATTTTAACTTTGTGTTATGGAGGTTATATAAAAGTATTCTGTTCCAAAGAATCATGAAAGTTATGGATACCTAAAAACATTTATTATATCAACGATTTTAACAAGTTTTTCACAATTTTTAACCTGGTAAATGAACAACCTTTCGAGACACTTTAAATCTTTAAACAACGGACTATGAAGATATCGATGACAATAAAAACACTGAAACACATTTTCCTTAGATTTTTAATTAACTTTTCAAAATTCTTACCTCAAAAAATATCAACAGAAGACAGTCACACGGCACAATTTCTTATGTCCCTACGGCCACCTGGACTCATTTATAAATATCAAATTTCCACAGCACATTACGATATTAGGAACATTTATAATAACCTGTACTTGGTGTTGCAAAAAAATATGTGTGGCATGTTCCAAAAAAATATTTATATTTTATTTTCATACTTGACAAATCCAATTAAGTTTCAGATTTTTGTTTTAACGTTCAGGAACTAAATATAATCATCAAATTCTTACATAATACAATATTTTTAGTATAAAAATATTTAAGGCTCTTATCATTTAATTTTACTAAAAGTTGTAAAAGGCCCGTTGTGGACGTTACATTTTTAGTAATGAATTTAAACGTACCTTCTAATGTAATAGTAGTAATAGTAATTTATTAAATTTATTGTTGTAGTAAATCGAAATAATAATAATAATAACTTATGTGTTTAAAAAACCTGTACTTTTATTTTTATATACAAACAATGTCAGGGAATGAAAAATATTATAACAGTAAATGTTGTATTACCAATCTTATTCAAGCGAACTGCAGTAACTACTTAACTCTTACTGATCAGTACAATTTTAGTTATTATCTAGAATATGAGATAGTCACTAACAGACCAAATTTTATATCAAAATAAGTACTTAGTGCATCATTTATCAAATCAATAAATGTTCGTCAAATACTTTGTAAAATACTTTTATTTTCAATATTTTATTTTTAACAACTTCTTAAATTTCAAAAAATATTTACTATTCATGAAATATAAAAATCCAAAATCTTCATTCTACTCTAAGTTTAATTACTGCTTCCTTGTTTTATGTGAATTTTATGTGAATGTGTTTTATAAGAATTTTTATGGCGGCAACATAGGCAACCCAAAATACACCGAGGCTCATAATTCATTGTTTCATAGTGATATAAGACTGTTTAAATTACTATTCATGAAGATAACTATTGTAAGTCTCATCAACACCGAAACTTAATTAATTTTTATACCATTCCATCTGTAAACATCAATGAGATTAGTCTTGTTTTATAAAAATACACACTAGAAAAGATAGAGGAAACTGTCGTACCTTGAAACACTTTTTAATTTTGCATATTTTAAAAAAGCAGTTTAAGGTAATTACTGTTGCAAACTATAATTTGTTCTTTTGCTAAAGATGTATTTTATTTTCATACCTCTTGTTTCAAAAATAAATTGCACATCTTTTTATTTCAAAGAATTATATTGTTTCAAGGAAAACAATGTTCGTGTGCCTTGAAACAGGTACTGTTGTACCTTGAAACATTGTATAAGTAACTTAATATCAAACAAAAAATCTAACTGAAAGTGTTTATTTGCATCAAAGTTCTCATTTAACATTAAATTTATAAAAATCAAAATTGAAAGATTTGACATCTTTTATTTGGCAAGAATAAAAAATGTCAAATCTTTTTGGGACGGCAAGTGCCAGTTGTATCCAGACGTGACAATTTAACCACTATATCTTCGATGTCAACGGTTGCTATATCTAGCACAGGCGGATAAAAAATGTGTTTTTTTCCAGATCCAGAATACAACCCACTTGGTGCAATGTGTCCATTTTTCCTTTAAAGGCAATGGGTATAAAATCTCCATTTGAAAGTTGATCTGATGTTGGCTGTTGTAGGTATATCCTCTTCGTTCTCAGATGGAGTGGATATTATATCGCTCAAACTTTTACTCTCAAGATCATTTTCTTCCACATAGACTCTCCTCTTCGTTGCCACTGCTAGTGCAGTTGCCGCTAAATAATTTTTTTGTCATTTTGTTCCTTTTTCTTCAAAGAAAATTCCTTTATCAAGAGGGTAGATATCACTATTCTTAAATCCACTATAAATGTTAATGGTCATGAAAATTCCTGAGAAAGTAATCCCTACTACCTCAGCAACATTTTAAATCCGAAAAGTTTTTCCCGGATTGTTTATATGCCATGTTTCTAAATCTTGGTTGTAAAAGATACTGAATGGTCCGAATATGCTAATATCAAGTAGCTGTAAGTGGCAGCTAGTGTGGGGAGGAAATGTAACGATTTTAATTTCAATTTTTTGAAGTCATTTCCACAACATCAAATGAACAACGCGTCTCATGATTGTCCATTATTAAAGGTACGGAATCATTTGCCGAGGGCTTTACATGTTTTAAGAAATGTTGCATAAATTTAATAAACTGTTTGTCGTTGGACTAGCTGCTTGGATTGATCGAATCTGTGATGCCAGGTGGAGCTTCGTTTGTCATAAAATCCTTAAAATTGACCTTAGGAAAAATTAACATGGGAAGAATGTGACCTCCTGTAGCGCTTATTTCACAGATTGCAGTTACTAGTTGTCTTGGTTCTGCGGATGTCATGCTTGTTTTATGCCCTTGGATGCTACGATTTTTGGTGGTGTTTAAACGGTTGTGCAGCTCGTTTCGTCGAGATTCCAAATTCTCTCAGGAGGAATGCCATTTTAAAAAATTGCATAATACTCCTTACAGATTGTGTATTATTAAATTGTAACTCTACTAAATAGAACATAAATTATTACTGGTTTCAACGAAAGAAAAATGAAATTTTTGCTTTATACCATCTGCGAGATATACATAAATGAATATTTTTTTCTCGATTTTAGAACAAAAATGCACTAATTCGCCGAACACTCTTACATAGGCAGAATAAAAACACAGAGGTCGCTAAGGTACGATAGAGGTGCTTTTCTGTGAGTGAAACTGCCGCTAGATAACCAGAGAAAAAACAACAACTTTGGGATAAAATGCCAAATAATTTGTTAATGACATAGAAAAAAAGGAAAAAGCGAAAAAGGGAGATCCTGCATTAAAGTATATTCTTTAACATATTCACACTTACAATTCGATAACACATCATCATGGATAATTTTCCATAGAGCATGTCTGCATACTATTCAATTTCAATTCAGTTTTCTCCTCCTCGATCAAATAGATTATGAGTGTACGGGAAATTTTTTCATCACTAAATAGTTTGTAAAAAGGATTATTTGTGCTTTTACACTTAAAATTAATTCAATTCTAAATTTTATAACACATCCAGAAAAGTCATCGAAGTAAATTCGTAATAGCTTTGTCGAGCTATCAAACTGATTCACTTATAACTTAAACTACCCACGGCTGAGGGGGTTAAAGTTAACTTAAGGAGGTATTTAGCAGACAGCAAAAGTTCCAAAGCGCCTTAAATAAATTAAATATGGATTTAATAAACTAGCAAAACATGTTTTATTCATTTAATTTCAGTCGTGAAATTATCTCTTCTAATTACACTCGAGTATTTTTTTTCATTGGCATAATTTTTACTTTATAAACTCAAACTTCATTTCGCCAAAACAACTGATTCAACAAGATTTTTGATTTATCACGAACATTTTGTCTCGTTAGATTGGTAGGCAATATAAGTTTTCTTTAAAAAAAAATAGCCGAATAAAAAAAATAGCTTTCATCTTAATTACTTTCGAATATTCTACCCATATTAAAAAAAAAATAACTGATTTGTTGGGATCAACATGGACCTATTGGGAATTTGATACAGCAACTGGATAGTTATCTAAGATCGTGGATAATGAGAGTTCTCAGAATTTTAATGTTATCTGTCAGCTTGTTTAATTTATGAAATATTTTCAAATATTTTATCGTTTTGAGATGGAAATAGTGACATTAATGTGTTTATTTTTTATCTGGAGCACTGCAGGTTAAACAAATTATAAGCAAATAAACGTTTGTACATAATTTTTACAAATTATGTACGTTGAATATAATCAAAAATCAAGTCAACTGACAACATTTTCTTGTGCTACTTATTTATGCTATCCCAAGTGTGTAAGAAGTAGAATAACTTCAAAATATAATAAAGTAATTAAAGGGATTGAAAAGAAATTATCGTANNTTAACAACAAAACAAACGATTCTTTCGCTCGCAACGTTACGTTAACATTTTTGTGTAACCTAGAGCCAAACGATACTTAATCGTAACGTCACATGGGAGACTAATTAGTTGAAATTTCCAATACTATTTACTTTTATAACTAACTAAATCAGTTTCATTAAGGTGATTTATAATTTTCATAGGGTTTTTGTTTTACTATGACGTTAATTAAAGTTGATCGCGTGAAAGGACCGTGTGATAATGTCACAGTAGCATAATAAATATGTGATAAATTAGTTCATCACGATTAATAATTATTTAATCATTAAACTAAAAAAAGATTACAATATACCTCATGAAATACTCAGTAATATTAAACAGTTTAATAAGTTTAATTATATTTTCTCAAATCTTTAACTTTATTTACTGTGTTCAGTGGATATAAGTAAACAGATTTATCATTGCATCAAGACACTGAAGGCTGAACGGTTCATGATTTAATTAATTTAGGGATGTAACTAAAGTTTAAAGTAACGGAGTAGCAAAGATTAAGTAGCTAATTGTCGGTTGTTTTCCTTGTCGTCAACATTGTTAGAGTGTGAAAACCTAACATCAAGTCAGCAAGCCCAAATCATGTTGGACTCTCAAAAATTTTAGAAGAAAAAAGGTATATGTACATAGCTGGACCCAGCCTTTTAGAATAGCGCGTTAGGTTACATATATGTAGATATATAAAATTTAATTGCGATTAATCAAATAGTTTCCGAGGCATTACGAAGCCATTTATCGCCAAACCGCCAAAATTTAGATGCTGTTCACTTTCATAGTGAGTAAGAAAATATAATAAAATAAATTTAAAAGGTCATGTTCAGTTGTGAATCTGGACTAAAGGACGCAAGATTAGATTTTTATACTTTGACAGTTAATTAACAGCAATGAAAACTACAAGCAGTTAGCTCAACAATTTCTGTTTTATAATTTCAACTTTAGTTACTTTTACGGATCAAAAATTAGATAATAAGAAGTGGTTAAAAGTAGTGTTTCCATTACAGCTTTGCTTTTTCCTTTATGAATAAATAAATAAAACCAGTTTTAATATGACGCATCTCCTATTTCATTTACTTTTTTCATTAACCGCAGACATGAAATTATGGTTGATCGTACGCTTACTGGGCGCCGACCCGAGAAGGACCGGAAGTGCCTCTAGAGGTGAATCACAGACTTTACAGGTCACTTGATCAAACCACCATCAAACAACCAGGTTGACTCATCTTCATATTTAATTAAAGTTGGAACATGTATTTATTATTTATATAACTGTAAAAATTATCGCGTGCCTATTTAAAGACACTTTTGCATATTTCAGTGCTAAATTAATTCTCAGGAGTTAATACGCATTCGCTTTTTTAATGAGTCATCGTCGGCCGACACTATATTTAAGATCTTTTATCTCTAATGATTCACACCTCCAACAATAATTATTGTTAATTATTACTATATCGTCTGTATTCTAATATCGACAAAAAAAATTGACGCTATAGCTTATCTACTATCATTAGATTACACCATAAACTCCCTGAAATTTATTTTATCACAGATTGTACTCATACGCTTTTTACATTTACATATTTTGTTGTTCTGAAATAACCCCTACAACATAAGTAACAATTTTTGTAAGATTTAATTTTTGCGAAAAATATTAGAAAAAAATTTTTGTTTTGTTATATTTTTCAAAACTTGTTACATTTCCTTTATTAAATTTTTGTACTATTTTGTAAAAAACTTTTCAAGGATCTTTTCAATGTTACATCACGCTATTTCTCTTATCAAACTGATGTTGCAAATTTTGTACATAAAAATTATTTAAAGAAAATTATAGTAACTACTTTTGCTACAATTTATTTTCCTGTTTTTTTTTTTTTTTTTTGATATCATAGACTCTTTGACATTTTGGTTAAAGTTTCACTTGCTTTTCCTCTGACTGAAAGTTTTAAATTTACCAAATCGAAAAATTTTACGAAACTTACATACAAAAATGATGAACTAAAAACAAACTTTAATTTAAGTTTTTTTATATATATATTTGAACAAAAATTACGAAATGTTATTTTTATTAATTTCATTGTTCTTCAGTACTGACAATTCTTCTTCGAGGACCGCGATCTTCTGTTTCAACATCAGATTTTCTTCAAATAATGCCCCCTGGTTTTGAGGTAAATCGCATACTAAATCCGCTCGTAAATTATTAAAATTATTCTCTACTTTAATGAATTCTTTAACCATAGACATCAACAAATCTAGACACATCTGTCTCGTTTGTGCCACATTATGGGTGGAGTAATATTTCATATCGTTTTTTAATTCTTCTGATGCAATTTTTAATTCCTCTTTAACAGTGTCTCTTACAAGCTCTTGTAAATTTTCTAAATTCTTGTCATGGCTTGGACAAGATTGTGGATCTAAATTAACAATGGGAGAAATTGGAGGACACATTTCTTGGTTCACATAATTTGGAGTAGAAGTTAAATGGGTTTTGCTTTCATTGTGGAATTTCTCTTGTAAAATTTTACTGGGATTAGTTGGTGTATATTTATGCATTAAAAATTTCTTATTACCTTCTGATGTCTTGAAACTGAAATCTTGTTTATTCGATTCGCCTGTATTATTCTGATCAAGACCTACAGCTGCCATGAAAGAGTCTACTGCATCTGTCGAACATTGAGAAGGTTCATTATTCCCTCTTTCACTAACTGGCATCATATACAGACCGAATGAATCATTGTTGCGTTGACTGTCTATAGTTGTGTTGGATTCTTTAACATTTTCAGAAGACATATTAAAACTCGTCTCGTAGTCTTCAGTTTTTCGAAAAGATAAATGCTCAACAGTTCCAGTATGGCCGAAGAAAGAATGGATAGGCTGCTGAATGTTCTTAGAGTCATACACGTAAATTTTGCCTTTTTGGGATGCCATTACGATGAATTTTCCATCTGGTGAGAAATCAACTGAAGTCATACTATTCTCGACGAAGATATTCCCGATACATTTGTTCCCTCCAATGTCATAAAAACAAAATTGTCGATCTAAACCAGTTGATACGACTAAATCTGAACTGACTGGCGAAAAAGCCACTGCCGTCACTGGGGCTTTGTGCGAGCCAATAAAAAATTTATTTTTATTTCCGTGAATATCCCAAACCGCAACAACTCCTTCGTTACTTCCTGCCACTACGTAATTTCTTTTAATAGAATTCGTGCGTAGCGCGCTGATTGTTTGAGACCTCGGAATTTTGAAGGTTCCGGACAAATTGTTCGTGGCGTAACTGTAAAGGTAGGCTTCGCCACTTTCGCATGCAGCTACCACGTGGTTATCTTGAGCAGTAAATTCGACTCTAGTTACTGCAGACGTGGTTCTTGGAAATCGTTTTTTGACATTTCTTGCTTTGATATCGTAGATAAGCACTTGACCGCTTTTCGTGCCAACAGCAATGTTTCTCTTTGTCATGTTCTGAAAAGATGCACACGAAGGTTCTTCGATTCCCTGAATCGTGTGTATAAGCTTAAGTTGGTCTTTGACGCTCACAATTTCCGCTAGACCAGAATGAGGAACGAGAGCCAACCAGTTGCCGTCCTTACTCCAAGAAATGCTGCGAATAGGTCCATCAACCTGTGTGCCGGGTTGATAGTTGTGAATTATAGTTCCGCTCGGAAATTCATGAAATTTGACAGTGGTAGATGCTGATGCGATAGACATCGTCTGAAAATATATCTTATTTAAAATATGTTATAAGAGACAATGAACACATTTTAAATCAAGAATTTAGTGTACTTTTATCAAAATTTTTAAAAGTCTTATTGTTATTCAGAAATGTACTAGATAAAGTGAACTCTTCAGAAAGTTAAGTAAGTTAATAAGTTAACAATTGTTACCCTGTTTATATACGAACACAGACCTTCTTTCTTTTAAATGTGGATTATGTTGCTGATATAGGAAAACATAGAAGGAAACAAGTTCTTCCAGTTTTCTTTTTCTTCGTTTATGCATTGCAAATGCAACAGGTTCATAAAAACTATACAGGTGTCTCAGAATTTTCGTACCTTCGTGAATTCTTCCTAAAGAAGTTCCCTTTACCAAAATTGTGAAGACGTAATTGATTTTAAGTTAAGTTATAAACCGATAAAGATATCTAATCATAGAATTTTTCTAAATTACCTCCTTAAATCCATCTAGCAAAACATACAACAATAAAAATCTTGCATGAATACATTTTATGGGATTCAGGAGCTAATTTAATAAACTTGAAACTAAAATATGTTATAGAAAACAACGAAATAAGAAGACGTGACCATTGCACCAATTTTCTGTGCCATTTAATGTCACAATTATTGCTTAAAAATTTGATTAAATTAAATGAACTGATGGTTACCGTCAAAATAACGTTTTCTTAATACGAGCACAAGTACAAAACTGGAAGTTAATAAAAGTTAATAGAAATACCTACGTGCAGTAAAAATTATTTATTTATTTATTTATTTATTAGGCAGAATAAATCGTAAAATGTGGGAAATAAACAATTTATAATATGATACAATTTTTTGGGTTTAATCATTGAATTAATGTTGTAATTTCTTTTAATTGTCAACATTATTCTTGTTTTTGCGGTGTCTGCTATGCACATTTTCGGTTAGGAGAAAGAGTGAATATTAGTTTTTTATTGTGGTAAAGAAGATAGTAGCATTTTAGGTGAATTTTAGACTTTACATTAACAATTAAAAAATTAATTTAAAAAAAGTTTTTTAATTTACGATTTTTCGATAAAAGAAAAATACTTCACAAAATCCTGGAGTGCATGCTTTTTTAATTTTATTGTAATCACTTTTCCATAATGTTCATGCGTTAAAAAGATTACAATAGTTCAATGGATCAGCCTGGATTTCTACATATTTTCAGCTGTCAAAGAACATTCCAGAAGATGTACAATTTTAGTAAATTTTTGTATCTCTCTATATTTACTCCAATTAATTTGTTATGTCTGTGATCTTCGTTTGACATTTAATTCACTAGAAATAAAATTTCAAATCTTAATAAATATTATTTCTACAAATCTGCTGGCGAAAATAAATAGGTCAATAAAAAAATTGTAATTATTTATAAACAGAGTAAAAATTGTAACGAATTTAAGACGACTACTAAAATGGTCCATTAGTAAAGAAAATTATGAAACACAGATGTCAAAAAAAAAGTTTTTATTGTAAAACAAATCATATATATTACAGGAATCATAATGCTATATAAAAAAAAATCTAAATTCTTAATTATTTAATTGACTTTCTGCTTCTAACGACATTAAATTCAACAATAGTGTATTGATTTCCGCGCATACCTTATATATATAAAATTAATGAAATTACACTTTCAACCTCTGCTTTTTTAAATATGACAGATTATGAATTAGGCGATAGTGAAAAAACTCACGAGGTAGTGACACGTGTCGTTATTAAATTAAGTAGTGAAAGAAAGAATGCAAATGATAAATGTTCGCTGTTATGCTTCTGTCATGCTTTTTAGCATTTTCTATGGCATAAATACAGAGCACTTCGTCTGTTGGTGTGTAACTTTTGTCAACGATAGGTCACTAGCTTTGCCCTTTTCTCACCGGTTTCGGTGGGACCAAACGAAATTTGGGATATTTTTTTAATGATCTGTTACAGATTATTCGAAAGTGCCAAAAGAAAACCATTCTATTACTACGTTACAAATACTATGTTATTAATATTCTTCAAACAGTGACTGTATGTAAACAGCATGTTATTGTTTTTCATTACTGAAAGATCTATAACGATTAAACAGTAAATGATTATGGTTCTATGTTTTTGTTTCTGAGCTCAATTATCAGCTAGAATTAAATTACCTGAGAGTGTGCCATAACCTTTGTCTATATTTGAATTCAGCATACCTAAGCTTACTATAAAAGTCTGGAAGTCGGAGCTTGTGGATCTTTAATTTCGGTGGATTTTGATTCTTCGTAGATCTTTGAAATCGATGAATTTCGCCGTTATATCTATTTATTTAATGTGGATGCATAATTTAATATTAGTGCACTCGCATTATCGTGCACACACTTTCTTGTGAAAAAAGAACATTGCTGTTAGTAATAATAGTGGGTATTTCCCTTAATATTATGTCACATTGTGCGACAAATTAAGCTAAACGGTACCGTAGATTAAAGTAATGAAATAACCTAGAATAAATTTATTATTTTTAAAAATAATTTTGTCCACAAAATAAAAGTTTACTCAAAATTAGTCCAATGAGTCAAAGACGGAAGATGATTCTGCCAACACTAGCAAAAGAAATATCTAATTAATTTCATTGAAAATAAAGATTTTTTTATTTTTTGCCCTTTTTATACGAATCTAGTTAATAGTTATTTACATCAAAGTCTAGAAAGTTGTCTATTGCAGACGAGGAGCATTTATTGACAGTGCGAGACCTTTAGGCCGAGTACCTTAAGCTCCGAGT
>QDEB01087640.1:12620-49287 GCA_004193795.1 Asbolus verrucosus | reverse complement strand
AAGAAAATCAAAATCAGTTGCTTAGCGCCTGAGTTATTAGCTTTCAAAATTTTAAGAAGTGACTTGAGGCCCACATGCTGCTATCTATGAGAGACTAGGGAATTTTAAGACTGCTCTAACCCTAGTGCAGATTTCTAATCTGCCCCTTGCATTTTACCATTTCAGCAACCAAAAATACATGACCATGACCACTTCTANNAAATGCGTGCAAAATAATGCGAGGCCCTAATATTAGGTGGAGATTTTGCACCCAGATTAAATAAATTAAATCAGTTTCAAAAATTCATAGAAATCAAAGATCCACACTCCGACTTCCAGGCTTTTAAGTAGCTCTTCACTGTTGCACTACTTGTCGATTTTCATAAAACACACAAAAGACAATTTGTCCAAATCCTGTTGAATTTTATTTTCAAACGTGAACTTGGTTATGAATAACTATGGCAGTTAAAAATTCAAAATTGCTTGATTTTCTGATTGATTAATTGTCGAATGAGCTCAAGACTCTTCATCTTGAAACCAAAAACTCGCTCGAATTAACATTTGTTCGTGCCGATAATGCGTTAAGTGGATACGAATGGGTTTTTAAGTGGCGGTCGCAACGGCATTAATGTAATTAAAACAGCTTTGCACCTAAACTATAATTTACAGAGGACACAGGACCGGATTGTTGCGCACAAATACCTTTGATACATGAGCTGTAATTAATAACTAATTACAACAACTGATCCGCCTGATCGCCAATTTCGCCTTGACTGCCATGACGCTCCCGGACTCGGTCAGTCGCCGCTTCCGGAAGAATTTCAATTTCGTTCGTTTCCCTTGTTTGATGCGGTCTAAGGGACCCTATATGGCAATTAATTTGATCCTGTCTTGCAGCCAGGCGACCTGATTTACTGCGCATTCAATGTAACATGTCTAACATGGTAATTATAAACATTAATGAAGCTATAATTCAAAGAGGGTGATGTGTGCTCCATTCCATATCCGGACTTTGTTCGAAGGCAACCTCGTGACACTGACGCACTTCCACAGATTCGATTCGCATTATACAAATCGTCGAATCCTCGCACACGTGATGGAAAGCTCCGGAAAATCCTTTTGCGTTTTAGAACCGTCGTAAAATTAAAGCGTGTATGATGCGTCTCCAGTTTCGTGTCTCGAATGATTACAGTTCGTAACGTCAAGGTCTGCTAATTATGAAATAATAACCAATTATTAATGCACCGCATCAGATCTGATCATCTTGGAAAAATGCAGTTTTCGAAATTGCGACGATAATGTGCGAACTTGCACAAAAATTCACAGTCGATAATCCTTGGCCAAAGTCGTTATGGCTGTTTTTGTCCCTCTCTTAATTATCATTACTGTAGCCTTAAATGGAAATCAATGATAGCGAGACTACAACGAGTGTAATAGTATTGACAAAGATATTACGGGTAATTGTGCTAATGTTAACTTAGTGAAAGTGTTGTAATCCAAAAATTCCTCCATTAAAGCTGGGTACGTTATTAATTTATTATTGTTACGTAATGCAGAATGTTTAATTACTTTTCTTTGGACTGGGTTTTAAACGTGGGCAAACATGGAACAGCATTTAGTTCTTCTATTTTCTATGCATTCCACCGTGACCACTCTAAATGATGGGTGTCCACGCAACATATATCAACATGCCATCCAAATCTAAAAACATTACGGTAATTTGTAAAGAAGGAGTGTCAAAGATTAGGGCTGACCCGCCCTTTTAAATTCATAATGTTATAATTTTTGGCGAAGTGCGTACGCACGAATTTGTTCTCGGGAAGTTGTTAAGCAACGAAGGTTTTTTTTCGAAGTTGCGTGAACGTTCTCTTCTACTTTTACCTAACATTCCACAAATACCACGGTCTAGTTCCAGTAACTTTTTTGTCATATTTTTCTAACCTAGACCGTGACTCACCTCCATCGCTGTCTGTTCAAGCAACAGAATTTTAAAAAATTCACCCTTTCTTGGTCTTTGTTACTATATTTTAAAGCTTCTTGTTCTATTCTTTATTTAGGATACGAAGTACTCGTCGAAATTTCATAAATTTTTGAAACATTGGTAATATTATTTTGAGATGTAGAAAAAAAATTTGATTATTTCACTCATGGAGTTTTCGACCAATCAAAAATCGATATTTTGGAAAAATTGTCCGTTTTTCAGAGATAAAATGGGGTCTATGCCTAAAATTTCGTTCTTTGTCACAGTTCTGAAGTTAATTCTTTTTTCCTTTCTTTCAACTAGTGTGTCTTTCATTTTATTTTCATCATCTCTAATTACATCAATTGAGTTAAGATAATTCTAACGCTTACGATAATCAAAACATAATGAATCATAAACCAGTGGCAAGAACTCGAATAACCAAAATATAGGGAAATAATCAGAAAATTTCACAATAAATGGGAAAAAAGTAACAGAGGATAAACAGGATACAGTGAAACCGTAGACAAAGATGAAAGTGAAAAGATAATTTGGGAGAAAATTGAAAAAATAAATGAAGCTCAAATAAGTTTAGCAAAAGATGACGAAGGTATATTGAATAAAGTACTAAATGAAGTTCAATAAAATCTCAAAACATTTAAATTGACACAAGCTAGAAATACATAAAGAAATAAGGAAGATTTTACAAGATAAAAATAAAGATCATAGAAGTAAAAGTAAGGATAAACAATCACAATAGAAGAAGAATCAGAGAAAACCGAAGAGGATAAATTTGAGAGAAGAAGTTAAGAGAAACGCATAGTGTAACAAAAATTTTCCCAAAAATAAAAACTCAGAAAGTTTTGCAAAATGTA
Organism: Asbolus verrucosus; assembly: GCA_004193795.1. Taxonomy (NCBI): domain Eukaryota; kingdom Metazoa; phylum Arthropoda; class Insecta; order Coleoptera; family Tenebrionidae; genus Asbolus; species Asbolus verrucosus. The sequence goes on along the minus strand of QDEB01087640.1, from coordinate 46,473 downwards.
AAAAAATAATTTAAAAAAAAAGTAATAAAAAACAAGAAAAGAACAGAGAAGCATTAAAATAAGAAACGGAAAAATAACCATTTTTGAGGAAAAAATATAAATTAATTAGTTAAAAAAATTAACAATGATGACTCTGAAAATGAAGAAGAAACTAAACTACAGATAAGAAAAGACAATGGTGGATAAATGTAATAGAAAAAAAATTAAGAACAGCGGAAATATTTCTAAAAGTAAAAAGAAGAGGAATAAAAAAGTAAAGAATGAACAAAAACAATAGGAGACAAGAACAAATTCAACTTTGGAAGAATTAAACACTTTTTTATAAATTGGCAAGTCAAGAAATTCTGACAAATAAAAATAACAGCAGATAAAGATACAACTGAAGATAATGAGATAATAGAAGAATATAAAAACACAATAAGTCATAAACAATTTAACGAAGTGGACAGTTATATAATAAAATCTAAAGAAATGACAGGAAAAACAACAAATGATGCAGAAAAACAATTTTTAATAAAAAAAAAAACAAAATGCGAAACAAAAAATGACATCAAAACAAGCTGTAACCCACTATAAATTAATTTGACTAATGACTTCGTAAAATCAAATTTCAAACCTGTAAGCCGCTCACTAGAGCAAACAACAGCTCAATAACGCCCTGAAAACTGCAACGCTTTTAAAACAGCTTTAAATTGCGAAACGATTTTATTTTTATATTTACAACACAATAAATCAAACCAAAAAAACTTTTATTTTAAAAATATGAACTCCATTCAGTTATCGAGCCACACTTTATTTTTGGGTATATTTAAGGTATATACTATTTTTTTATATTTTCTTATTTCCAATAATAAAAAAAGTTGTAAAGCCGGTGGTCGTGAATCGTAAATACGTTTGCTGCTTTTCTTCCAAGAATTTTCAATTTATTTCAACTATTGCGATTTCATTACACTTTTATAGCGACTCGCCATTTTTTTCCAGAAAAATAGCCAACAATTAACCCTCGCTTTTTTTAAAATTCGTGTACAGTATCCATTACGCGATTTCTAAAACAATTAACTTAGTTTGTGTAATTATTTTTAATGGCCATAATCGCCTTTCACATTATAATTTTAAACATCCGCCGCCGGCATTAAGTAAAAGATCCTTTTTTTTTTGCTATAATCGCAAGGAAAATTGCGTCAAAATTTCAAATAAAACGACATCGCTTTTTTATCACTTTGAGCTCATATCCGGTAATAAAGCTTGCGTTTTATAGCAACTAAACCTTCCCATTGTGTTAATAAAGCGACTAAATCACCAATAATAGACAATCATCTATTATCATTGATGACTTGAAGTCGAGCCGACCTTATGATTGCTGCCCTTGCTTCAGGGTGGTAACAGGTAAGAGGAGCGTTTTTAAAAAATAATACTGGCCCAGTTTTAATGCAGCAGCGTTGACGAAATAAACAGCCGCCTTCAGTGGAGGGTGTTTTTCATTATCCTGAAGGCTGTAGGAATCGCGAAAAAATCAAATTAATTTTTCCGCCTGGATTGTAATAACAATCCTGATGATTTAAAGTAATTATTATGAAATATGTTGCTTAAATAATATTTTCGTTTACCTTAGGGAAATCCATTCGTGTATAAAATGGAAATTAAGCTCAAATAGGCACAAAGACCTATTATAAATTCCTCTTCAGGATGAACTAATTAAATGGAAAATTCTATTCACGTTTTTATTATTAGAAGTAAAAGTTTGATCCGTTAATGAAACCCGTTGGAGGTGATACTGATGATTAATAAAGCCAAAACCCTATTCATGCTCACGCAGTGTTCTTATTCACGTCGAGAGCAACCTTAAAAATCAACCAGGATTATGCAAACGGGCTCACCACAAAGGTAAGTTCGCCTAATTATGGTTGAATAATAAAATGTTGTAATGGACACGAATTTCTTCATTTTAAGGAAACAGACGTCAGCAGAAGCAATAAGAATAATTGCAAATTGCACCGGAACATAATACAACGTTTCTTGAAGTGTACTCAGATGCGACAATTTCATTTTAAAATTAAATTTTGAAAGACAGTTCAAAAATTATTTTCTACAAAACTTACTTTTTCATGATTGTTATAAACATTACTTTCGCATAGCCTCTGATTCTAATATTTACACACAAAACTCATTTCATGTCGATCTTATGCAAGAATATTTAAGATTAAAATTGAAAATTTAAGATTCGGAGGTAAACTACCACATTTTATATTTCTACTTGCAAATCAAATGATAACTCACGAGTTTTAATGTTAAATGTCGTTACAAACCCATCATGAGATTTAAGATTCAACCTTCGAGATTTAAAATCCAAAATTTAGATGCTACAGACATGAATTGATTAGTAATTAAACTTCATTTTTTTGTCATTTCTTTCCTACACACAATTTTTTTCGAGATATTTACAACATTTTGTAATGTGCTTAAAAATTCGTTTAAAAATATACTTAGCTCATGCACAAAGTGAGTTAATTAAAGGAATTGCAGAAAGTAGTTTTGCAACTCGTTCTTTGCACCTTCCTACGGTAATTTATAATTAAGATTGTTGTGAGATCCAGATGAAATGACTGAAATTATTACCAAAATGTTTCAAAAATGTGTGCTGATATTAACACAGGGAATGTTAATAAAAACGTTTTTTATACTTTAATTTCCCACGGTGTTTTATATCGTGTTTGAGATCTAATCTTTGGTAAACATTTAACACGGCTATCTCGCATGCAACAAAATATTGACAACTTTACTAGTATTTACATCGACACCATATCTAGACAAGCTCAGAAAGCTGCAATTGTTAAAATAAATTAAAAATTTTCGGAATTTATAAACAACAGAAGCTGTAAAGAACATAAAAATTGATAAAAATCATTGAAATCACTAAAAAATTTTTTTTTTTTTACATAGTATCATTTAGATAATCAAAATACTGGGAACGTATTGTTTTAGTTAACTCACCCTGTACAATATAGGTTAATCCAGGCATTTTCTAAGCAAACTTTTTTTATTAAAACAGAGTGATTTACAAAATTACAAATGTCAACAGCTTTTTCTTTAGGGTCGTAATTTGAAGTAGAGTGCGGCAACTGCTGTTGGCACCATATGCCAGAAAAAGGAATTAATACAGCTGCTAATGTAACACAATTTTAAAATGTAATATTTTTGGTAAATCGCATGTCACAAATGAAACCAGAATTTGAAAATATCCCAATATTTTGCAGCAAATTTTGAAAATGGGCCAAAAATGACAAACTTATCGTGTTTTGAATTTTTGGAAAAAAAACTGAGTGCGCGAATTTGAATTTAAATAACATTAAACGCTTTCTCTGCGACTCAGTGGTGTCACGGCCGGTGGCCATAACCTATTCTAATTAATCAACAAAATGCAGTCACCGAATCAAATTTCCTTCTCAGAATCTTTGACAGTTTTTTCTGATTTCAAATTACTCTCTACATTTGAACCGATTTTTAAAAAATATTTTTCTGAATCCGGAGAAAGAGTCGGACCGAAGTGAAAAAATCTGAACGAAAAATTTGTGTCTAAATCTAGACGTACTCATCAGTGGGATTTTTGCAACAATGAGAGAACGCGGAGGGTGTGACATGCTGATGCACAATCAAGAATTCATAAGAACATGGCGTAAATTATTCAAAGATTCCATTCATTCCTTGTCGCAATAAAACCAAAGTGTTGATGCAATTAAACAACGATTACAAGAAAACGAACAAGTGGTGATCTGCAAAGTATCAAAGTAGGCAATGATGTCAAGTCTAAAATTCTTCGATGCATTTTTCGTCACAATCTTCAAAAAAAAATCTTTCGCGTGATAATTTACATCCGTTGTTTTAATCTTTTCGTGAAATCGTAGACCAGGTGGACACCCGACCCTGCCATGAGTTAATAATGGTAGGACGAGGCCCCTGAAAAATTGATGTTCCCGCGCGTGTCATCAACAATCACAAAACTGGGCCGAAATGCAACGTGAAAACTCAAAAATCGTCCACCCCTAACGCGGGAAGTCGCAAACCCCCGTCATATTGCTCGTGACACGCTGCCGCATCAATAAAAAATGCGCTGAAACTGCGAACATTTTAAATAATTTTTTCAGAGCCGATCAATGAAAGGCAACCTGATCCTGAAATATACATGAACGCACGTCAAAACGAAACAGCTCTCCTTATTCCCGTATGCCTTCCCGACACTTCGGGAAATGAGGATCTCATTATGTAAAGACACGAGGCGCTGGAAAATATCTCGCAGCGGGCCCATTTTCGGAAATTTCCCGACCTAATCGGTGCTAATCCGCCAAGGTCAAATCACTTCTCGAATTGCAAACATAAACGAAAATTCGTCAGAGACAATTAGCGAGGCTGTCTTTAAAAGGACTATCAAACACGCATTAATAACCCGGCAACAGTTTACAAACAGGAAGTGATATAATCGTATCAAGGATAATCAATGGTCAGCCCCTAGACCATTACTAGCCTCCTTTCAGAGCGTACCTGGCGGCCCTCCGCTATTATTTTTGGTCATTATTGTTACTTGGTGAAACAGCAATCAATCATGTCCCATGTTTACGCTTTCGGAGAATTTGTTTAATTACGTCTGGTACCTTTTCGATAACGTTATCACTCCTTTAACGACAGTTTAAAAGCACGAGAGAAAATTTAGAGGCCAGTTGTCTGTAATTGTGGAGCGAGGGGCAAAGAGCAGCAGATAAGGAAATTCTCGACAAAGAGAACTATTTCGGTTCCAGCCAGCAATAGGCCCCGAATCGACGTGGGGTCCGAACCTACCTGGATTCTCGACATTTCTCCGGCACTCGCTAAGATTGAGCAGAAAAACCAAGACAAGAATAGGCGCACCGATCACCTTATTTTCGCCGTCCTGTCACGTGCACTTGTGTTTATGTACCGCGTGTTCGGGAGGATGGCCGCTCGCACCCACTCTCCGCGACTTTCAGCACATGACTGAAGTTCCGACCGGAGATACTTCTGGAGCGGCCGCTGCGCGCCTGTCATTTCGCTCCGCCTTCGCGGCTCTATGTACAACTTTCGATGATTGTTTTTGTTCTTTTTATTTACCTCTGGCAAGTGATGGATTGATCGCGCATCCGACCAGACGTCGGCGGCCGCGATAAAATTTCAGCGGCGCTCGATTTCGAACGTGAAACAGACGCAGTTTAATTTTTATTGGGTAATTTGCGTTTATGGCTTTCGAACTTTATGAAAACGACCCGCTCAGCTTAATCCGAAAAGTTGATCCCTTTCAGACAAAACAATTACTGAAATAGGAAACGTGCGACCCGAATAAAACTTTCCTAATAAACCCGAAACACGGATTAAGCCGTCGCTTTATGATTATCGGAAAAATGTCGCCGCAGGTGCTCCGGAACTTGTCCGCCGTCATGCGCTCCTGGTCGGAGGAAGCCGCTTTTGTTACATTGTTCTGGTCATGTCCACATGCAACAAGTTGCGCGACGGAACCGGAGCCGGCTCGGATTCCGCCACCGCCTCTCTCTTCTGCACTTCTGTCGCTCGAAATGCTACGAACGGCACAGGCATGCATTCCTCCGGCTGGCGAAAAGCTCGGACGGTCGATTTCGGTTCCTGACCCGGACGAGGTGTTTGGCGGAAGCGCCATTTGCATAAGCCCGACGAGGGTGGCTTCGAGGCGAAATTAAATTAATTACGAATTACGACGACGTCTCAGATGACACCTTAAACACTCTCTGTTTCGTTTCGGAATTCAAACTCTGGCCTCCGAAGAGCCAAATTTTCTTCGAGCGGGTAACCCTTTTCGTATTTTTTTTTGTCGTCGTGTAACTGATATCCGATGTGTTTATTCGAGGAGCTTGTAACTCACACCATAATGGGCAATAATAAATTTGAGCCAGTTTCAGCTGCACGTGTTTGGCCATGATGCATATCAGCGATCATTATTATCATCAAATTACAAATGCAGACCATTACACAGATGTGTATAACTGGTTGCGTACAAACACGAATGTGAACATAATCGTGTCAAGTGGTGTGTATATTATTAACAAACTTCAAACTTTATAATCAAATGTTGTTTGAAGCACGATCTTCTACTCTTGGGATCAATTTAAGTAATTATTCTTAGTGGCCAGTGTTGTCTCGTTCAAGGACATAGTTGTTTGTTTTTTCAACTAATTTAACTTGTTTGTGATAATAATAAATTTTATAAATATTGTCACAAAACTCAAAGAAAATCTATTCTGAGTGTGACGTGGCTACTGAGTTTAATTCCTGACGGGATCTTGAAATTTACTAAATGCCATACTACGATTTGTTTGAATAAAATCAAACGTTATTAATGCTCTTTTATGTATTATCCGTTGAAATCAAACATTTTAAATCACTGATCAATAATTTGTGCATTGTACCTACAGTTGCTGTTATGTAACTAGTAGTTTAACTGAGATTTCCATATTACATGATCCAATATTTAGGACTCATTATCCATTTATCAATTATAACGGTGCCCAAGTTAAGTAGCTCTGTGACATATACAGATACTACGATTTTGAATTATGTATCAAATTAAATTTTGAAGCCGATTTCTAGAGAATAATTTTGGCTAATATGTATGTCTACTCTAAGGGTAATTTATTCATTTTTGTTTTACGAATTCTGTATTGATCTTTGGTGTGATTTTTCTTATTTTCAGAATGAATTACTGGAAATTACTCCGTAGCTAGGTTTGTGAGGTTTTTTCGTACTTTCCCTTAAACCTCAAAATTTTGTCAGAATTTGGAAAAATTAACGATTACTCTTGTAAAATCAGAACAACCAAAATACTTTTAATACTGCAAAGTAAGATAAAAAGATCAAGCTGTTTAAGAATAACGCAAAAACAGATTTCCTTTCGGTAAATGTGGATGCAGAATCTGCACCTGATTTGGTAAACTCATTTTTTCTGTTAATATAATTGTTATATTATGCTGTAATTTTATTCTTGCGATCCACTGTTTGTATTAAAGAAAGCACCTGGTAAGCACCACTAGGAACGTGCAGCAAGTTTTATCAAAATCGGCTTAAACTGATCAAAAGCTATTTTGAATGTCAACTCCCAAAGACTTAACTTCGTTTGCTTACGATTACACTAAAACACTGTTTCGGTTTTATGAATACACACCAAGTTTCATTAATTTCAGTGAAATTGGTCAAAGATTAAAACCATTTTGAGCTTTATCTTAGTAGTCATCGGAAGTTGAACCACTGACGATAAAATGTTGTTCATTTTTGATACATTTAACTGCCAATTATTTGAGATGGCTTTGTAGAATCAATGAATTTTAAAGGTGAACAAGAGGGTGCAATGGAGGGCAGAAGTGGTAGAATAAACTTAGAAAAATAGTCCACGAAATTCTGATTAAATGGAACATAAGAAGCATGAGAAAAAATGGAGGCTGAAGATGTCCATTTCATTAAATGACTTCAAATATCTAGAGTATTATCTCCAAAATAACACGAGATAAGAAATTCAAGCAAAATGTTACATTACTGTCTTTTCATTTGGTGTTATCTGTATTGAACGTGCAATAACGTGCATAATCTGACAGGTAAAGAATGAGATATAAACGTAATCACAATAATGTTTAAAACATCTTTAAATTTAGAGGATGAATCAATGCAATTCGAAAATACACTCGCAACCAGTGTTTCCACATAATAAGGTTGTGGCTGTTTCGCAAGAACATTACAATCTGTTCTTATCAAAACAAGGTTACTTAAAGTCTCATCACACACCAAGTTTTGGTCACAACTGCAGTCGGAGATTAAGTTGTCCACTGTTGCGCATTTAAAGACTTCCACGTTCGCTCATTTAGGAGAAAACTGGCTTTGGAGCTAACGAAAATGATTATTTTTATAAAATTAATTTAATTTTATGGCTGCAATTGTCGTTAACTCCAACTAATGGATTAGCATTCCGCTCCTGTTCCGGTTCCTCGCCGGCTGCTAATAATTTCCGCACTTTTGTGACCATTACTCTCCGTTTAATTTCAAATTTGAACGCGTTTTTCACGCGGATTTATGCAGCATTCACGTCAACTTTATAAATATCTCGCAATTTTATATGCCGACGTTTCGGATGTGCATACAATCAACCCATGTAATAATTTCGCGCCCACATTCCTGCAATTTGAGCAAATCTGCCTGCAAATAACCTGGAGGAATGCAAAGTGGATATTATATTTTCTTCCGTGAAAGGTTTCGTTTTTTGTATCGTATGATACGGTCCAAATCTCCTGCTTGATTTCCCACAGGTAATAACCTTGGAGAAGCAAATTTTTAGTCTAAAGAGTTGCATATATCCTGTTCTTTGTTTGTCGGGGGTTGGTATAAAATACAAATGGCGTCCAATACAACTATTTTTATTAAAAAAGAAACATACATCTTGGTTGTATTACAAAATAATCTAAAAAATATTAACTAAAGTGTATATGTATACAATAATATAGAGCTTCTATAAATTTATAATAATTACTCTCAAAAATTTACAACTACAAATACTTTTAAAATAGTATTATGTTACATAATAATTATGTACAAAAGCATTTGTAATTATAATCATTCTCCTACAATATAACTAAGTCAAAACATCTAGTAACAATTAACAAATAATTGTTACATTATCTAATAACAAATTTACATCATTTAGCGTAATTCACCTATAGTATGTACAGTTAGCAAGCTTCAGTATGATACAATACAGCCACTTGAAAAATCAGATCCGTGCAAAAATCAAAAAGTGTTCACACATCAGTTCGTTATAGCACCAAAAAATTAATATCAAAAAAGATCAAGTGGCATACTATGCTACAAATTGGTCGTGAATACACAATCAGAATAGGCCCATCGTATAAACAAAATCAATCACCCATTTTGAAACCTCGTTATCACATTTTACAATAGAATCTTATACGGCAGCCACTTTCAAAGAGACCAGTTTCGTTTCGAAAGTGGCCGCATCAAGCTGCCCTACGACGAAAATAAGTACAGATAATCAACTGGCCTCGGTTGATGTAGTCGTTAGTCATGTTGCAACTCTTTAAAAACCGATGGTCGATACAGAAACCATCGTTAGAACGTAGTTTACAAGTTCCGGTTATTCTTCTATTTACAACATCAATAGAATTGTTAATAGATTACCTACATTTCTGATACAAATATACAGCGTGTATGATATGAGTTAACAATTACGGACAAATGATAGCTTGCTCCCACTTCAATGACACACTATGGTCGTTTTACGAACCTATAAAATTAAATCTGAAAAAGGGAACACGGCCTTCAACGGAATTTTGATATTAAGCCTCAAATTCAGTTTCTTTTAGAATATAGCATCTTTGGATTTCAATTAACTCTACTTGAGGAGGGAATACTGTTATTGAAAGGTATGGCGTTAATACGGTACGTAAAACAGGGCGAGCCAGTCAAGATGTTATATCTAATATTTTGATCGTTTAGTAATCACATTGGTTCGTAAAAAAATTATTTCAAACACTTTGTTTGTATTTACAGCTGGTCGAAAAAAATCATGACAAGTTGTATAGTTCGTCAAAATACTCGGTGGAGACTGGCTTTGAAGTTAATATTGTAAACATTAAACACGGACAAGCTCTGATCCTGATAAACTTTAATCCTAATAAAATTTAATGAAGGTTGGGGTATCGCTGTAACAATACCGTATGTTTTGCCCCCATTTCCACCATATACCTGTCGCTATCTGAAATCTGCTTAAATAACACATCTCAACCCTCATTAGCATTTTATTGCAAGAATTACGCTTGTTGAAGCTGTGCTTAATATTTACACATGTACTTATGCATTTAGCTTTAACTTCCACGAAGTATTTTGATGGACTTCTTTTGGAACTGTTTTTAAGTGCTTCAGTCCATATCAAATATTATAATAATCTGTAAAATTTCATTTTTTTTATTTTGTAGTAGAATAATGTTTCTCAAAAATAGTTACCAACTACGCTTCGTCGTTGTAACTTGAGTGTCAAGTACTTCTTATTAGTGATTACAAAATAAATTATTACCAAATAATTTTTTTTTTTTTGAAATTTGACGAATATTTCGAAATAATTCCAAAAGTACGATAGTTGAGATATGGGAAGATGGAGGAAACAAAATAATTTCCCAAATGGAAAGTATAATACTGAGTTGTCAATGAAATGTGGACCCTTCCGACGAAACATACATGATGGAAAGAAAACGTATAAAAAAGGAAAATAGAAAGCGAAAACGTCGGAGTAGAAGAAGACGGTCCTCGGATGCTGCCAGCGTCTTCAGTGATACTTCTGATGAAAATGACAATCATACGGTACTAAACAAGACTAGAAGAATATCCTACACTCTGGAGCCGTCAGCAAAAGGAGGAAGAAAAGAAAAAGGGGTTAAAAGGAGGCGCAGACGTAAAACGAAATCCAGAATAAGATCTAGGTCAAGATCAAGATCATAAAAACAAAATTTCAGTAATTTTTGTTGTGATTTTATAAAATTAATAAAGGCACAAAAATAAATAGTGTTACGGCGGCGGAGCATGTATGACAGGACGGGAAGGGTGACACGTTGACACGTGTGAAATTTGTTACGATATAATTTTATTCAAGAACTTTTAATTAATAAGAGTACAAATTTCACAAGACGTGTTATTCTCCTGTCATACGTGCTCCGCCGCCGTAACAATATTAACAATATTGTTACTAAATAAGCAGAATTTTTTAGTGGGTTTTCCGAAATTTTTAGAAAATTTAAAAATGAGGCTACTATATCCGTTCTATAACTTTATTTAAAATTTAAAAAAAAAAACCTTGCAGAAATACAATGATGCAAGATGAGATTTATTTAAAGTAAATTTTTGTAAACAATATCTTATTTTGTAACAAACACTATAAATGACACCAATTGTAATATAAGCATAAACGGCGCAGATGGGCTATATAACCTCTATTTCGAAAGTTGTAATGTATAGTCATAATTTTAAAAAATGGAACAGTAAAGATCAACAAGTTTAGTACTTCTATTGGGTTTAAACAGACCATAGTACTTTTTTTACAAATGCATCAGTATACGTATTAAGTATGGGATGTTCATTTAAAAAGTGCATCAAGTCGCTTTTGACTTTGTGATAGACGAAGATGCCGCAAGAAAATGATGTGCTTTCTTATGTCCCAATTCTTGCGGCATCTTCGTCTATCAAAAAGTTAAAGGCGATTTAATGCACTTTTTAAATGAACACCCGATATAATAAAATCAAATTCAGATCAAAGAGTAAAGAGGTGACATTTCACTTGTGACCTTCAAAAATCAAAGAAGTCAACAAGTGGCATTATTACGATCATGTCATATGTCTTAATATTGATCAAACCCTAACCATTTAACAACGTTGAAATGATAATTCCAAGGAGATTAATCAACGGTAATAATGTTGAATTACGATATACCATCACTTGATAGCAATGTTCGTGATATGGGTATCCGGCTTAAGAGATACACGTGGAAGGGTCACGTAGAACTGAAAAAAAGGATGTATTTTATTTTTCTTCATTAACTTCAACTTGACGCTCTATTTTTTGACAGATTTTGACACAATGTTCGATGTTTTAATTGAAAATTTCTCATTTTGTGGAAATGATGAAAAATGAATTACCAAATTGTCATTTAACCTTGCAACTTCTTGATGAACTCCGAACTTGTCGGGAGACATAAAAAGCAACAAACCTTAAAACCTCGACTACGGCTTTTTACCATTTTGTGAATAAACCTGGACAATCTAAACCCTGGATTCGATAACTTCAAAAATTTAAAATAAGGTTATTGCTTGCGTTGTACCAAATAAACGATTTTTTAATCAATATTTCTTTTAGTTTATTTAACAATTCGGTTTTAATTCTCTCCTATCCTTTTTATTTCAACCGATCACCACCCACACTTCTGTTTCTAATTTTTTCTATTGAGGTAATTGGAATCTGTTTCTCTCTTGAAATTGTGGATCTTTTTTTTAAATGTCGCCTCTTTACAAACTGTCTATTCTTTGTTCAAACGTTAGATATTATTATTAAGTATGTTAGTTCGTTTTGTCAGGATTGTTGCGTATTATCAAATTTGCAAACTTTGCAGTAACTTAAATGGACCAAAGTAGTTAAAAACGACTTCTATTATGTTCTGAACAACTTTTTGTTCAAAAACTAAAGGCCTATTTCCTTCAACTTAATTCATTTGTAACTTCTATTTCTTTTTTTAAGAAAATGTGACACCTTTTTGATTTCCTTTTGTTATATACTCAGTACTTTTCGAAATCTCTATAAAAGAAGGAAACCTCACTTCCGAATCAATCAATTGTACTTTACCACCATCACTTCCTACGCGCAGAACCAGACACAACATCTTAACTGTCCTCCCTTATGAAACCAACGAGCCAAACTAACAACCCAAGATAACATAACCGTATCACACGATGATTACTAAATAACCTAGTAACTAGCCAATACATTACCGTTCGCAGTAGGCACAACGACAGGATGATTGCTCGGCGGATGCATGGGCAGATGCGGCGACTGCGTCACGATGTTGCTGGAAGCCGTCTGCTGCGTCTGGCTCACCTGCGGGATCTGCAGGTTCGCCCCCGAGGTCTGCGGCTGGGTGTTGGCCGCGGCCTGGCCCGCGGCTATGTTCTGCTCGCCCTGGCCGTTCTCGACGGCGTGCTTGCGCAGGTGCCTCAGCATGTTGCCCTTCTCGACGAAGGTCTTGCCGCAGTCGGGACAGGCGTGCGGGCGTTCGCCGCTGTGCGACCGCCGATGCGACACCAGATGCCCTTTGCACATGAAATCCTTCTCGCACAGGTCGCACCTGAAGGGCCGGTCGGCGGTGGCGCCTTTGTTGTGAGACCGCTGGTGGAACAGCAGGTTGCCCTTGAGCGGGAACGACTTGCCGCACTCCGTGCAGGCGAAAGGGCGCTCGCCCGTGTGCGACCGCATGTGGTTGATGAGGTGCTCCTTCCGCGTGAAGGGCTTGGAGCACACGTTGCAGCAATGCTGCGTCTCGCCCGTGTGCTGGCGCAGGTGGTTGGTGAGGTGCTCCTTCCTGGTGAAAGTTTTCTGGCAGAATTCGCACCGGTGGGGGGACTCGCCCGTGTGGATCCGCACGTGATTGGTCAGATGCTCCTTCCTGGTGAAAGATTTCGAACAGAAGTGGCAACGGTGGGGCGACTCACCCGTGTGCTGTCGCACGTGATTGTTCAAATGTTCTTTCCTAGTGAACGATTTCGTGCAGAACGTACACTTGTGGGGAGACTCCCCGGTGTGCTGACGCACGTGATTAACTAAATGGTCCTTCCTAGTGAAAGCTTTGGGACAATAATTGCACCTGAACGGGGTTTCACCGGTGTGCTGACGCACGTGGTTGATCAGATGTTCCTTCCTGGTGAAAGACTTGGAGCAGAAGCCGCAACGGTGCGGTGATTCCCCCGTGTGCTGCCTGACGTGATTCAACAAGTGCTCCTTCCTAGTGAAGGTTTTCGAACAAAAATCGCACCTATGAGGAGTCTCTCCTGTATGCCACATGATGTGATTCGTGAAATGTTCTTTCCTAGTGAACGACTTCCCGCAGATCTCGCACCTGAACGGAGTGTCGTTAGTGTGCGACCTCATGTGATTGGCCAGGTGCTCCTTCCTCGTGTATTTCTTGCCGCAAATCGTACAGTGATGCGGGGTCTCGCCCGTGTGCCACATCACGTGATTCATGAAGTGTTCCTTCCTAGTGAAGGACTTCTTGCAGATCTCGCACCGATGCGGCGTCTCTCCCGTGTGCTTCCTGACGTGGTTCACCATGTGTTCTTTCCTGGTGAAAGTTTTGGCACAATACTGACACCTGTAGGGAGTCTCGCCCGTGTGACACCTCGTGTGGTTGTCGAGATGTTCCTTCCTGGCGAAAGACTTGCCGCAGATGGTGCAGTTGTACGGCTTGTCGGTGGAGTGTCGCTTCATGTGCCTTTCCAAGGACGCAGCGTTCGCGAAAACGTGGAAACAAACGGCACAAGTGAACATACTACCTCCTAGATGGCACTTTCCGTGGCGCGTTAGTTCTTGCGAATTCGTAAAGGCTTTGCCGCAAACCTGGCAAGTGAACGGCTTTCTTTCGGTGTGGTAACGTCTATGGACGATTAACTGGTAACGAAACTGGAACATTTTCCCACACAAATCACAGACATGGTTCCCTGTAATGACCGCGGCGGTGTTGTCGTTCGGCAACGAACTCGTCGAAGGTTCTTGCTCGTCCTTCGTGACGATCGCGATGTTGTTCGCGTTCTGCTGCAAATTAACGTTGGAATTGGTGTTTTGAACGATGTTCTGTCCGGTCGTCGCGATTTCGCCCTGCAGCTTCCCGAACACCTCGTGGTAAGCCAACAGCTGGTTCAAGTCGTCCACGTTGACTTTGTACATGTTCTGCACCATCTCGACCCCCAGAGTTTTGGCCAGGTCTTGCTCTTGCAGGTTGGTCGAGATCTTCACGATGCTACCGTCGGCGGTCCTCACATCCATCAAGTTACCCTTGTGGTCCTGCAGGCCGAACTGGGCGCCCGACAGCAGTTTGCAATTCTGCAAGTTCTTCTCGTCTTTGACTATCTGAATGTTATCGGAGAGCTGAGTTTGGTCGCTGTTCGACTGGTTCTGGCCGTTTTCCACCGAATTCTCCATCCGGACCTAAACACAACCCCTTTCATAACCGACAGACGCGCCATCGAACCCCTTACCACATTATCCAGAACCTGTTGCACTTGGAGATGTTGCAACTGCTGCACGGTCAAGGCCTGCTGATTCAAATGCTGGTTATCGTTCAGCTGAATCTGCGCGTGAGCCAACTGCGCCGCTATGATATCCTTCTGTTCTTTGCTATCTTCGATCACCGACACGAGATTATCTTGGACCTGAACCTGAACCATGTTCTGTTGGTTGCTGTGATTCTGCTGCTGGTGCGACATCTACAAATCACGAATTTTGACCGAACGTTACCGACAAGCGAAAAAAAAAAAGAAAAAACTCACATCTCTACTCATCTGGTTCTGGTTGGAAACCAGGTGATCGTTCTGCTGATGACCGGAAAGAGAGCTGTGATTCTGGTGGTTGTTCTCCAGATGCATACTGCCGGTCGGTATCGACAGATTCGTGACGCCCTGCGACGTGGATATGCTGACCGGGATTTGGGAATGCTGTTGGAGCAGGAGCGGGTCGGCCGGCAAGAGGCCCGCCGCGTGCTGTCCCAACATGGCCTCCTATTATCCAACATAACAAAAGCTACGCATCAACAAAGAAACTTGAAAGGAGAATGTCGAAGGAGACCGACAACAGACCTGCGAGATTTTTCCCTGGTTGTCGCTACGACCAGATCCCGGCAATCCATAGACGGACACCTGCGGGATGGGACCTGGGAGCAGGTTGGTCAAGACCCAGTACTTCGCCACGCTACTGAGCGCGACAGCGTTCAGAGCTGTCGTGTTCACCCTCAGATCGGTCGGGATCGACGTGGTCGGGGGTGGCCTTTGGGTGGTGCCCTGAAATGAAATTTCTCTTTTACGCCCTTCTCGAGAACGAAAGCGCGAAACATGCACTCGAAACCCACCCGTGAACTCTCCGACTCGGCCGTTCAGAAACTCCATTTAACATGCATCAAACTTACTGGTTAAACTTGGAATGTTAAGAGCTAAGACGAGGGTCAGTCGAGTTGATTGATGATGATGATGTATAAATGTAACAGGTGATTGCTTGTTTTTACTCTAGCTCCAATTAGGCCAGCTCGGGCTGCCAAAGTGATTTGTTAATTCTGTTGTTCTTTTCGAAAACTTGACTGGGTGCAAAAAGAGAGCGGATTACATTAAAATCAACACGGAACGATTATCTTTATTACAACTACAACAATATCAACCCCATATTGTGGGTCACAACACGCTTGATTACTCCTACGATTGCGGTTCTCAACACTGCGTTAGACTGGAGGATTGTGAGCAAAGTGATAACATCCGACGCATCGATACTGCAAAGAACATTCCTAACAGATTCCGCGAGTCTTTGTTTCTCTCCTTCGGGCATTTCGTACATAATTACGTGAACGACTGACTTGAATTTTCTCCTACTTCTCACGGCGGCGACTACACTTCCTATTGTGCCGCCTGCAAATTAATTTTTTCGGAAAACTGATGGAAATCCACGAATTTACGCACCGACAGCTAATCCAATAGGACCGGCCAACAGAGCTCCCACAAAAGCCGAACCAAATGCTATAGAAGCCCCTCTGAATGATTCGTTCACTGCCACTCTCAATTCTTCTTGTTCTGCCAATATTTCACACACTTTTAAAATGTCTGTCTGAGAGAGCGGCATGTTTTTTTCATTGAACAGTTTTGAGTCAGACTTATTGGACAGAAAACGAAATATAAATGTTTGGGAGTCATCTATCTCGACTGATATCTCGACCTTTGAGCGCTGTTATGACGAAAACAATGTGTCGAGAGTACGTTCCGAAACAATTAGTCAAAATAAAATCAAATGATGTATAATTAGAGTAATTTTCCAAGCGTAATTTGTATCTGATGCGCAAACGTGATACATCGCAGCCCCGATTTTTCTTACAAAATGACCATAAGTGATATACAAACCAATGTACAGCCCTGAAGAACCATCGACTATGTAGTTTTACGAGGACTACATAAAATCTTTCGTCTTTCGCTTTTGTTATTAAAAAATTCATCGCACTTCACGCCAACCTTTAATTCTGAATTTTACTTTGTTTTGGACAAAAAATAATTCGAAATTTTATCTTAACTGAAATATTGGAGATTTACATGTCTTCCATTCCACATTTGGTTGAAATCTGCGTCCGAAAGATTCGCACTTTTAAATTTCAAATATGCATTGCGAAATATTTTTAAATTACGAAATCCTTCTCAGAACTGCATTCAAACAAACTGGTAATCCCAACGATAAGTATTTTATGATAAAAAAAAATATTTTCTATTGATGAAAAAATAAGCAGCGGACTTAAGTTTATCACTGAATGCAAGTATCCACGTATCCACGGCCTGCTCTAATCCCTTCTATATTCAATCCACGATTCGACGTGACGTCATCAAAATACTTCGAAACTGTCATTTAATTAAAGTCACGTTTTCAGCCCGAGTTGTCTTTTCAAATTTGCATGTCTGTAGTTATTAATGCGATTATTTCTCCGGATCCAAAACAATTTAGAAGTACAATTAACGATTAGCTGTTAATAACAAACTCCCACTCGAATCAACGCCTAGAATAAGGAGCTTGGTTTATGACCAACTGTGACAATGCAAATGAACGACTGTAGCGATTACGAGACACAGGTGCAACTGAACGCCCGTGAGTGAGGCAATTTCGCCATGGAATGCATAAAAATATTTGACATTTACGCATACAATCCGCTCTCTGTTACATTTATTCGCATGACGATGTATTTTCAGTCGCAATCTGAATTAATTAGATGGACGACACGAAACTTTGGGTCGAACCGCAGAAACGCGAATCAAGGAGAACAGATAGTTGAAATGTTTCGATACAACCCTGCATCGAGGGTTACTTTTGACGTGATAATTAAATCGCAGCACCCATGCACAAAACTGGGGGCCCAATCGCTGCAGTTCTGAGGTTAGTGGAGTGATGGTTGTGTGAATTTTTATCGATGGTAATAATATGGATGGGAATTAAAGGCAACATTTCGAGAAAAGGTAGTAAAAAATGTCATAACAATGAAACTGTAATGGAAATGTGTTTTTCCGTTGTTGGTGGTGGATGTCGAATACAACAAAGTGAACAACATGCTGTAATTTCTTGTTGATGAGGTAACAGAAAGAATTTGAATAAAATAACCACACCGTCGATCATAAATGAAAATTACATACAATCTAGTAAAAGTATTTAAACACAAAAATTTGCTTACAATTTGGTGATTTCCACGATTACTAAAAAAACGCAGTTTTTAATATTTTATCAACAAACGAAAATAGCGAGCGATAATAGAAATGTTACATAAAATAACGTAATCGGTAGGCACATAAACAATACATCCTGCTGCGACACAACATGAAACAAAGCTCACCTCCGAGGTTTCTGCCCCGTGAGCCCCCGCAAGGGCATTGGGATCATTGGTGTTCATCGTGGAAGTCGAGGCACAACACCGAAATGTCACTTTCCATTCAAAATGCCAAAAGCGAAGCCGATTTTTGAAAATATCACGTGAAAATTTTCACTGTCATTGTCTACACCAGAACGGGGGGACGCGAGAGGTAGCCATTACAAAACCGATCAACTAATTTTCACAATTTTAGGCGACAACGCGATCAGCCGACCGACAAGATTTAGCACAAAGTCGCCGCAACACCAAACACGTCCTCCTCATCGAGTTTATCAATCACATTTCGGCCTAATTCACGAAAAATTTAGCTTGAAGACAGAAACGGTCGCGGGGCGCCTCAAACAATAAACAGAGAGAATCAACATGGCCGAGACTGAATCCAAACGAATGCGTCATAACATAAACAAAGAATTTTCATCGAAAAACCTCGAAACCCGCTGCAAAAACACAGAAATTCGCCGAAAACCGACCCCGTAACATCCCCCACGTGAAGGCGCCCCCAGATTCGCCCCCCTTACCCCCAATTTTAATTCGCAATTTTAAATTACGAACCCCCACTGTCAACAACTAAGCACCGCCTACTAAAACTCGGCCGGTAATTCCGCGCGCCAAATTCAAATTGCAGGAACAAAGAAACTCGTTTTGGCTCTAATTTTATTGAGATTTTTAACAGGGACGGACTTTTACACTTAAAACTTAATCTTCGATCGCTTCCTCGACGAACTCCTCGTCGTCTTCGTTGTCCAGGCTGATCTTGGCGGGCACCAGCGCGGTCAAAGGGACGCCTAAACCGCGGGCCAGCGCTTCTATTATTTCTTTACTCAGATAATACGTAATCGGAGTGTTTCCGCTCGATTGTAAAATCTGTTTGAGTTCGGTAAATAATTGCTTAGCTTCCGCGTAATTATCTGTTTTGATGTATTCTTGTATCATCAAGGCGCAGATGTCGCCTCTTCGAACCGAAGCCTCCAGCTCTGGGCCTCCGATCATCAGCAGCTGGCGGCACTGCGCGATTCCGGCTTGAGGGTCTCCGCGCTCGAATAATCGCCGGATGTCGACGAACCTCTTGATCGTGGTCAAGCGCTGCTGGACGATTTCCGTGACTCTTTGATGCTGCACGGGGTCTCTGGGGTTGCCGATTTTCGCCAGACACCTGGAGGCCTCCGTCAGAGCGCCGTAAGCTTTCTCGTAGTTTTTAAACTCGTCGATTTCGACTTGCGCGCAAGCCACGTAGAAATTCGCCAGCAAATCCAGCGCTTTGCCCTTGGAATAGAACGTGATTATGTTCCTCAAAATTTCCGGATTGTTCTGCCAGTCCAAAGACTGCAAGTAATTCGCCGCCATAATGTAGATTTCTCTCTGTCGTGACACTCCGGCGAAGAAAATGATTTTGTCTGTATCCCCCGATTTCAACAACGCTTTCATGGCACGAACCTGCAATTATCACGGTTAGAAACGACTTAAATCGCTTGGAATTTACCTTATCGCCTGCTTGCGTGTATTTTTTCGTGGCTAAATGATAATTCCCTTGCAACAGCAAGCTTTCGGCTAACGTTTCCAAAACCGCCATCCTGTCCTCTTCGCCCAATTGGTCTTTTTCTGGGGTCAGTTTCTCGGCTAGGTCTTCGATTAATTGCACATTGTGCGCCAAGCAGATGTTGATGGCCTGTTTGAATTTCTTGGCGATTGCCAGCAGATCGACCGCCTTGTCGAACTGTTCGTTGGTGACGAAATAATCGGCGCACTTTTCCACCAGGGCCGGATCCGAATCGGCGTCCAAATCAGTCGCGATCTGCTGTAAAGTGTCGAACTGTTGGGCTTTAAACGCCAAATCCAAAGCTTTATGCAGCATTCCGGCCCTGTGGTACAAAATCACGGCCTTATCCAGCGCCCCCACTTCTTCGAAATAGCGGGCGCATTCCAATTTTTCTCTGTTGCCAGCGACTGAACCGATATTCCAGAGTTCTTCGGACATGTGGTTTTCTTTGCATAGTCTGACAGCGTTGCCTGCAAACAAACGATTTGTACAAATTTTGGCGTTTTTTCGGAATATTACTGTAAGCGTTCGCTTTGGTGAAGAAGCTAACAGCATCTTCGAAGTTTCCGGTCGTTTCGTAGAACCTGGCCATGTGATAAAAAGCGGCCTTGTCGCGTCCAGAACGCGCCAGCTCGGCCGCTTTGCTCTCCTCGCCAAGAAAGCAAAGAACGCGCACTTGCGAGTAAACATCCCCTGCGGAACTGTAGATCTTCAAGGCTGCCTGCATTTCACCCTGCGACTCAACGTACTGCCCCCACCACTTGAGCAGGTCGCTGAAATTTCAAAGAACTGAAAGAATTCCCATCACAATTACAAGACAAATTAATCCTCCCCTCCCTTCAGCTTCAAATGATTTTTATCAGAAAGCACCCGGTGAAACATAATTGGGCCACTTACGGATCCTTGGTCTTCGCCATGTAGCTTTCGAGCTGTTGCGGCTGGTCCAGAAGCATCCTGGGGATGTCGAATTTGTGAGTGTTGGCCTTCTCGTACCTCGCCGCGGCCTCCTTGAAGTCTCCGCTCTGCTCCAAAACTTTCGCCCAAACATGGTCTGTGTTCTTGAGATGGATGCGATCTTTGGACTCGGCGATGGCGTGAGCCGCGTCCATCTTGTTGCGGCTTCTCAACAGCTTGTTCAGGAGGTCGTAGCGTTCGCACTGGACGTACAGCTGCTCGGCTTCGTCCTGGAAAGTCGGCGGTCATTTCCGGAGAAACTCGCTCGTAACTCACCAACATCCCGAGATGGACAGCTAGGACGGCCAGTTTGGCCTCGTGGGGTAAATTTGGGTCGCCCATCGCCACCCTTAAAGCCATGGCGGCTCTGGCGTTGCCCATGTGACCCAAACAAACACCCGCCACGTCCAGCCGTCTGGTTTTCACGCACATTCGAGCCAAGCTGCCCCAAACTCCCGGATTTTGCACCAGTTTGATGGCTTTGAAGGCCTCGTCCATGTTGCCGAGGCTCAGGTTGTAGCTGAAATCGAGCACGGCGTCTCTCGTGGATTTATTGCAGTTTTCCAGTCCGGAGAAGTCGCTCATGACTTCTCTAACCACGAGTAATTTTTCCAATAAAATTATATACGGAGTGGCCACTGCGAGCAGTCTCGATTCGGGGTTGATCGGTTTGATGTCGTGCATTTTGATGCCATGCTCTGAAGATATAAACATTGTAATGACTATGTGATCCTCGTCTTTGAGGGCCGTTTTCGTGTCCGATTTCGAGCGTCTGAAGAAAGTGTCAAACGCTTTCTTCTCGTTGGGTAATTTCACTTTTTTCGCATTGCAAACTAGCAATCTTGCGTCGTTGTTGTCCCAATGCAAATGCAGAGGGATACGATTTGCGCAAATTTCGTCAAACATCGCTGCAGTGTCATCCGATTCTTTTATATCGTCGTCAGCGAGAGAAGCTTTTGCATCTATACTGTACTCATTGGGGCTCGCATCTAAATCGTTTAAATTCCCATACTTGTGGAAATCGTACGAGAGCAAACTGTCGCTTTCCACGTCCCAAATGTAGAGTTTTCCGTCTGGAATCAAGTTGGCTGCGGCCAAGGTTAGAGCAACCTTATTTCCCGAGCAGTTGGCTTTCGCTTGAATGATTTCCCCGAAATCTGGGCACATGTCGTACAGATTTCGACCAGGAATGACCATTTTTGGGTCGCCATCGCTTAGCTCGAAAATTTTCAGAAACCCTTCCATGGTGAAAATGGTCAGATAATTACCGGTGACGTCAATACCGATGGGTTCGCCTTCGTTGGACGGTATGCTTACAGTGGATACGGGGGACCCGTTCAAGCCTCGCAACAGCACCGACTTTGGAGTTAGGACAATAATAATTCTTTTGTGCAACAATATTTTTTCGTTATCGCAGGTGAAAGTGTGCAAGGCTTTAACAGTAAAATCATTCATGGTGGTGGAGTCAGATTGTTTGCTGATGGTAGAATTCAGTTCGAATCTTTCGGAATCTGGGGACTCCCAATTTATTTCGTAGAGGGAAATGAGTCTCCCATTGGTGAAAATTGCGTGATTTCCATCGATGCTCATGTCGGTGACTTGTGAGTCCAACTGCAACAGAAAATTGCTTTTGCAACTTTCTAAAAGAATCTGATTGGCGGTTTTTTGAGTGGCCCAAATTTCCTCCGAAAAACAAGTGCAGATGGTTTGCTCCTTCATTATATAAACGGAAGTCACGCAGTTGACACTCAATAATGGCAGTCTCATCTGAAGAGAGCCCCACATTAACTGCTTAACAGTCCCACTAACCGTGTTGACATTGTTTAATTCCCAACAATCCTCGGGGTTGTCGGTGAGCATTTTCGACACATTTCTGCTCCAGAAATAGATGCGTCCTATGTTAGTGCCAGCGCACAAAGTCTGGTTCAATTTACAATAAGCCAAACAGGTGAAAACTTCGTTAACAGTGCGATTTTTGTCTTCATTTGTGTACAGTTTCAGTGTTGTGGGTAAAACGTAATTATCATTCGTTTCGATGTCCCAGATTCGAACTGTTAAATCGCCTGTTAAGATGGCGAGGCTGCTGCTGCTAGCCCAAACCAACCCCTGGCTGCCGACCCCTCGCGTCTGAACCCTTCCACTCAGTTTGACTTTGCCCAACTCATTTAAGTGACCTTGACTGTCGATGGCGAAGTGCCCAACAGTCAAACCTTCCATCATAATGACTAAAGCGTCTTTTAAGGGGTGGTGGACGATGTAACTTAATGGAACACCCTCTGTGTTGAGTACTTCCATGCATGAACCGCTGTTATTCACATAATAGACAGAACCTGCTTGAGTGCCTACATAAAAAGATAAATTATCAGAATTATCTTGGGCTCTAAACTTCCTTGCTGTTGTTTTAGGGCGCCAGTTGCTGAACAGATCAAGAGCACGCTCATCTCCGTTGACGGCAGCTTTGGCCAAACCTTCCATATCGAAATCCGGATGTGGTCTTATTGTTAAACGAAACGTGAGATGAGTGACCGACTCTTTCAAATCCACATGGAAAACAATCACAGTTTGTCCTTTACTGTCGACCACCTTCCAACCAACTAGAGATCCAGTCTGGAATTTTCCGTTGTTGAAATTTTTAGTTTAAATTCAAATACTCACTGAATCGCACGATACTAGCCTTCCCCCTTTCTCGCTAAATTCCAGAAGCGTAATTGGGGCTTTATGGGGGCCTCCCACAAGGGCAAAATCTTTCTCTGAGCCGTTCCATATCTTGAACTCCCCATTTTCCCATCCGGTCGCTAGGATTGTACGCTCCGGGTGCCAGGCTAGGGCCGTTATTTGAAAACTGCGATGCACGGGGTAGTTTATGTCGCTTAAAGACTCCCCCTTGGAAGGAATTAGAGTGGGAACCGACAGTTCGTTAACCTTACCAGCTCGTCGAAAATCGTCACGAAACCGCCCTTGTCTTGGGAAAAACTGGCGACGGCGAGCAGGGCGGCGTTCGGGTGCCAGATTCCGTTCAAAGAAATCGAACCGGGCTCCGGAAAATGCACCGGATTTTCAAAATAAAGCGTCATTTTCCCGTTTCGCGTTTGTTTACAAACATCATTGGTTGCTTAGTTACGGTATTGGTTTGGGGAGTTTGGGCGTGGGATGTTGGTAGGTTGAGTTTTTGAAATTGACAAGTGACGTTTAATTGTAAATACTCGGCTGTCATGCGGATGTCATTGCCATGAATAGAATTACAGTTTTTATCTAAAAAATGGGAGGATTCGTAATATTTATTACGATATTCGTCCTGTTAATTTCAATAACGTCATGGTAAATGCGAGGGAAAAATGTGACTGTGAATTATTATTCTAATTTCAGGGGGTTCAGAAATATTATATCATGGCTTTTCAAGAGGAAGTATAATATTTCTTTGAAAATAGGAAGCATCGGCTTGCCTTATCTAAAACTGTATGACATCCATATTTCCAAGAATGGTTTTAATATTGTAAGCACCTGTGATTATCTCACTATCGTTACATAACAAAACAGTTCCAGCATGTCGATGAAGTGGGCATTAAGAGCAGTTTTCTAAACTCAGAACTCACGAAATTAGTCACGTTAGTCGTGAAAGATGTGCGCATCAATAAAGACATCGGGCAGAGCCCCGACTTGCTCTCAGTCGCCGAAAACAGCCGCAATTCTCTGGACTTCAGGGATAAGAAAGTTCCTCATTTCATCAACACTTTCGCACAAGTAAGCGGCCCAATGAATTTAACATAAACTGCACGATCCTTTCAGTTTATGGCTGTGCACGTTTACAATGTCTCGGCCATGCTGCTGCGCTCCGAAACTCCAGGGTGTCTCACCCACGCCACTGCCAGCGAGTTGAGGCTCGACGGCAGCATTTTAAAAAACGCGCGGTTGCTGTTGGTCACTTTGAACCTGAGCGACGCATCCGCGAAAGTTTTGAGGCACGCAGAGAATCAGGTGAAAGAGACTTGTCTGGCTGAATTCAGGTTTGGGATTTCGATGGACGTTATTTTAGTGGCCCAAGGGCCTCTGTCAGTCGAGGTAATTGGATTGGTCCTCCTAGCTGTGGTTTATTGTAATCAAATTTTAGAAACTCGATTTCAAAATGTCCCAAACCAGTTCAATCATCAATGACAGTTTCTACAATATGGCTCAGAGTAATAAAATTAATCAAAAAGCCATGCAAGTTGATGATCATGTTGATGATGATTTTCTGCAGAGAATTTTGCCGTTGATACCAAAAGTTTGCTTCCTTCAAATCGATGATACTTCCTTAAAGGGCGTAAAAGAGAATAGTCAGATTGAGTATAACTCGTCCTTGAAAAAATTATCCCTCACGTATAGGTCGGCGAAGCCAGAAGGGACAAGCACGTCCCCACATGTTTCTTTTAATTTTTCCATGTCTGATTTACAGCTCCAAAACAACAGGGAACGACTGCTGTCATTAAAATCGTTAACAGTCGATGCGAAATTGAAGAACTATGTTGTAAATATTTACTTCCAAATGAACAGTTTTTTGCTTACGTACAACCATGACGTAATACACAGATGGGTTTACACAAATTTCCTCAAAAATCAGCAGAACTATTGTTACTTAAAACCCAAAGAGGAGGAACCGCCACGCAAAGACGAAATCAAGGGAATTAACGGGAACTCGTTGATGGAGAATATCGTCAAAAAATTAATTATTAATGTTTGTGCAGAATTCTCCCAAGTTTCAGCCACGATTAAACTGAGCGGACATCACTCTTCCATCGGTTTCAACCACGTCAAGCTGATGCTGGAACAAGCGCAGAAATATCGAGGACCGTCCTACAATTCGTACTTCTTGAACTTGCTGCTTCTAGACCGCCACTGGCAGACGGAATGTTTGATCGAGTCCTTCTGGTGGAGCTTCAAAGAGTGGAATCAGGACACCAACGCGTCGAAAAAGATGCACATTTGGGGCACCCCGGTGTACTTCGTGAAGGTGTTGGTCAAAGTGTGGACGCATGAGAATTACAGGATGGAAATCATTTCGTTTTTGGACATGGTCCAGCTGGAATGGTCGCTGGAATTGGCAGATTGCGTGCTTCTAGCCATAAAGTATCGGTTTCTTTATTTAAAAAAAAAAAACAAGATCTGATTGTATCGTTGTAGATGCTTCAAACAATATAGTCTGGAAAAACCAAAAAACTCAGTTAAGATCTCAAAAGATTTCGTGATGCCTCAGATTTTTGTGAACATAGTAATTAATCATTTCAACTGCTTCTTCCAGTCGTTGAACACAGGTAAATCGGTGTTTTGATGATTGACGAAAAATCACTGAATGATTCCAGAATATTTCGTTGCCCAATTGAACTCGGTCGAGGTGGTGAAAAATCTAGATTCCACCAACATCCAGTTTAAAGAGTTCAAAATTTTCACCATCAACAACACCGGCGCTTATTATTGTTGCATTCGCACCGAAGATATCCAGAATTACAAAGTCTTCATCAAACAGGCGCACGTAGAAATGCTTGGAGACGCCGCAAATGCCAGAAGCACCATCAGCTTGTTGGACGAGATCACGGTTTACTGGTCGACGAATTTTCACTATAAAACGCTTCTTCTGATTAGAGACATTGTGGAGTTCCTTTCGGATTTGAAAGAGGAGTTTAATTTAACCCTGAAGGAAAATTCCGATGTCGATGAAACTTTGTATAACTGCGCGATTATGGGTGTTTTCTCCTTCCACATCGAGATATCGGAGATGTATTCAGCGAAAGTCTCAATCGGTAGTTGCATTGTAGATGTTTTGATCCGGGGACTAAAAAATTCGTTGCAGATACTTTAAACGTGTCCAGAAAAGACCAAGATATCTCCGTTCAGAACAGCAGCGCTGTGATTTCGATCGACGGCGCCGACATCTTCACGATCAAAGGGCTGAACCTGGAAAGAATCAAAGACAGCACTTTGATCCGACACGAACGTTTGGACAATGAAAATTTCAGCGTCGCTTGGAACAAAACTTGGGGGCTGTCGATCGACCTGTTCAAGGCCGTTTTCCCGTACGAACACAGTTATGCAGACGCCGTCCAAAACGAGTTCGTTTCGGTTTTCAAATGGCTGAAGATCATCCACAATCACACGAAAGCCCCGTTCACGGCCGACAGTCCGTTACCCAGCGACTTGCTGATCAACGTCAAAGAGTTCCTCTTCGAAATGAGCGACGATCCGTTCGAAGTGAAGCTGAGGGACAACTTCGAGCTGCTGGAAGACGAATACAACGAAAGCCTCAAGCGGCAGAAGATGCTGAAGGAGAAAGTGGCGGAGCTGTGCAAGACGCATCTGCACTTGCCCGCCGGCAAAGTGGAGGAGTTGTACAACAATTTGAAGAAGAAGAACGCGGAGATTTACATACAGAGGTCGAAACAGATGTTGAGAGCGGTGCCGCCTAGGACGAGACTCTTCGCCTGGAATATGACCAACGTGGAGATCATGGTGATTACAAAACAAATTTGGAATTTTCCCCGAATTTGGCAATTTCAGATTTTGGCCGACCCGTCCATACACGGTACCGAAAACGTCATCAAACTGATGAAAGAAATGGACAGCGACACTCCTTGGCCCGAAGAACAAATCGAGTTTTCCACCCTGTGGTGCCGCGTCGTCTCTTTGCGCTGCAAGGAGTGGAAGTTTCAACTGAGGGACTTCCCCCAGCCTCTGCTCGACATCCGCCAATGTTACATCTGCGGACAGCTGGTGGGGGCTGAGCAAGTGGCGCCACGGCGTGGTAAGGTTTTAGTTTATTTTTATCATAGCACATTAAGGTAACAGTACATCAGATAAAACCGACCGCTTTTTGCGTCCCAAGGATCCCATCATCTCCATTACTCCCTGGGCCGTGTCTACCATGTCTAATATGAACCCGATGAGCGCGTCCATCAAGTCGTCGGAAGACATAAACATCTTCTGGGAGTTCCTCACAGCCGTTTTCTTGGCCTTCAAACAAAAACAGGAAGGAATTAAAATGCGTTTGTTTCTGAAAGGATTTTATTGTTAAATTTTTATTGGGTGATGGTTGTCAAAGCGTCGGCAGCGTCAAGGACGGTCTCGGTGGCCTTCTCTTCCACTTTTTCTTTGATTGCGGTCGCTTGCTTTACAATTTCGTCTCGAGTTGGCATTTTTGGTACATTTAAGGAGGTGCCGTCCTTACAAAACAATAGTAGATGGCGCTCGTAGTAGCGAATTCTTAAAATTAATTGTATAACAATTTCTACTTACTTTATTGTTATTCTTGTTGTTTTTGTTGTTATTTTGTGCTTCTGCAATACTGATTAAGACGACGATTAAAACAGCAAGACACATCAGTTTAAAACTCGCCGCCATCCTTGAGCGTTGTTCGATGATAACTACAGTCATCCTCCCGTACCCCATCTTTTAAATGGCGAACCTGTCCTTGTCATTGTCACACAGGATGTTAATTTTTTTTCTAATCTGATGGTTTTGCTGATATTGTTCCTAATGACAATAGTCATTAACGAAATGATATTATTTAAATAAATATGTTTTTTAAAGCCGTCCGTAGCGTTGTTGTCAATTTGGGCGAGCCATTCGAACCATTCACCGTGGAGAGGGGGATGTTGCCTTTGAAATTCTACCACGACTTCAACTGCGAAGTCGAGTCTTACAGCTACGCCTTCGGGCCCTGCTGGGAGCCCGTGATAGCCCAATGCAATTTGAGTGAGTACCGCCGGAGTCCTCAAATCAAAATTATGGTCCATCAATTCAGGTTTTGAAAAAATCTTGGCCCCTTCTCGCGATCCGTCTCCGCCTCTGTCTTTCTGGGATAAAATGAGGCTCCTGTTGCATGGCCGGTTGACGATGCTCGTGCAGCAGTTGACCGTTTTATTGCACGCCTCTTTGGACCCTTACAACACCACCGAAGAAATGGAATTGACCTGGAGTCAAGTCGTGATGGACTGGACTAACGGTATTTTGGTAAAATCGTGCCGAAACTGCTCTCTAAACTGTCTCATTTAAGCCAAATTCGTTTACAAAGGCGACTTGAATATTTTCGTCCGCACTGCCTCCAAGTACGACGACTGTCAGTTGTTGCACTTGCCCAACCTCAAGCTGATTTTGGGCATCCAATGGGGGTGTTTGGGGGACCCCAACGACCACTACAACGTGATCCAGTGCGCTCCGGACAAAATCCCGGAGTATTCCAGCAATCAGGTGCACGATTCTTTCAGGGCTTTTCGCTCGCAAAACGTCAATTTAAGCATAGTCTTGGAGACGAAGCCGGTCTCGAACCAGACGACGAATTTCGACTGTCCGATGCTGTTGTTGTACGGAAGCACGCTGCGATGGATCGAGAATTTGAAATTGATCCTGTCGGGGGTGACGAGGCCGACCAAACGCGGGAAAATCTTCAACAACGTGAGACCCAAAAAAATACAACTCAGCCGCCACTACAGGAAGGTGCATCTGTTGATGGGTCTGCACAAGTTCCAGGTCTGCTACTGGATGTCGTTCGCGATGCAGAGGGGCTGCGAGCTGATCGGCGGGAGGTTATCGTCGAGTTCTGGTACTTAATTTGGATTTGTCTTCGACGGGATAATCACGGAAACGTTTCAGAACACATGCTGTCTCTGGTGCCGGTCGACGACGGCCTGACCCATCGACCCAAGGCCGAATGGTCGATTGTCTACATGAATTCCGAGCTCAACGATTCGGAGATTTGGCTAAAAAGCGCCCTGCAGGAGGATTCTGAGATCGAAGCGATGTCTTTGAGGCAGCCGGTTGAGAAGTTTTATTGCTTGTCGGTGGCCAAAGTCTCTTACGGAAGAGAAACGGTGGTTCCGAATCGGGAGCATAACACTTGCGAGCGCAGCAAAGACACCCCCACCCATAGATTGGTGGTCTATGATTTGAGGGGAGCTTGGACGAAAAGCAACAGGAACGTCGCCTTTGCTCTTTTCGATACTTTCATGAAGAATAAGGTGGGTAGAAGTACATGAAGTTAGCAACAAGGTGGTAATTCTATGCCAACCCAAACTGACTTTTCACTCGATCTCTTTCAGTGTATTTATCACTTCATTGTAAATATCTTTGCTATTGACAAAGTCAATATAAAAGATTTATCTAATTTTTTGAATCTGCTTCGCGCTTTAGCAAATGAAGAAGAATTTATCGACGGAGGCTCTCAAAGCTTTCCGCAAGGACAGCAACAGCACTCCCTTGAAAAGAAGAAACACTGATGCACCTGGAACCCCTCCGAATTCGTCGATTCAGACTCTCCAGGCCGCT
This sequence comes from Asbolus verrucosus, assembly GCA_004193795.1. NCBI lineage: Eukaryota > Metazoa > Arthropoda > Insecta > Coleoptera > Tenebrionidae > Asbolus > Asbolus verrucosus. The sequence goes on along the minus strand of QDEB01087640.1, from coordinate 16,467 downwards.
TCCACCACGCAAGATGCACACTCTCCCATCAGCAAGCTGCAATCCGGACATGCTGCCACGATGTTGCAGCAGCTGATCGCCGAAGCGGACAACAAATCGATAGTGTACAGCGACGACCTGTCGACGGTGACGCGCCAGCAGCATCTCCAAGGACTGCAGGCGTGCCAAGAAGACGACGTCCAGCACAAAAACTGGCAAAGTAATCTTTTGCAAATTTCCAACAACCAAACTCAAAAAATCGCATTTCAGTCGCCTTGGTGAACGCGCAGGTGCTACTTAAAGGTTGCGAGACTAAAGGTTACGTGATCTTGAGCTCCGCCAAAGCGGAGATCATCCAGAGGATCCACAGGCCCGTCTGGAAGGACAGGACTTTGGTCTCGAAGACCACTTGGACGGGCACTCTGGAATGCATGCAGTATTACGCCACGGTCAATGCGGGAGAGAACGATTCCTCCAACGAGAACATCATGTGGTTGTCCGTCGACAACATCCAAGAGAAGGAGTCGACCGAAATTTCAGAACCATCGGAAGTGCCCAACATGGTGGGAAGCGGCGTCTCCGTGGGCGCCGTCGTCAGCGACACGGTCGGCCCCAGCAGCTCCAGCCAGGTTGGTACCTTCACCCCGTTTGTGTCTATAAACGCGCCTTCACGTGGGGGCAAAAATTAGATATTAGCTAAACAAGTTCCAGTTGTTTCGAGAAGCTATAACTTCTTATTGATTCATAATCGGACCAAGGTTTTTGCTGTTTGTAATCCTAAAACATTTATGAATTTTCAAAATCCCCCTGTATATATTATATTACTACAAATACTTTTCTCTCAATCACGGTGAGAATGAACTTTTAATAAATCTTGATTTAGCTACAAAGGATCGTGTCGAGGTGCAAATGCGAGTTTTTCTACGTCGGCTACGGGGACATAAGCGTCGACCCCGAGGCCGTGGCCGAGGTTCCGCCCCCGCCACAGGAAGACGTGGGGCCTTGGGACAGGCGACAGTACGCGGTGGACGCGTTCACGCTGATGCATCACGATCTCGACGTCTGCACGAATTCGCTTCAATACGCCATGCTGCTGGATATCGTCAACAATTTGTTGTTATATGTCGAGCCGCACAGGAAGCAGGCCTTGGAGAAGCTGGCGAGGATGCGGTTTCAGCAGTTGTACAGCGTGGAGGACCAGCGAAGGCCCATTCAGAATCAGCAAACGTTAGTCAGGACGACCGTAAGCAAACTGAGACGGTTAGAGAAAGAGACTTATCTTGTTAGTAAAGCTTTAGCGGAGAGCCCTAATGAGGAGCTGATCCAAGAGATGAACAGGCTGGAGAAGTCGGTACGGCTGTACGCCGTTCGTGCGTCAGAGGCGTGTGGATAAAATTTGATGCAAAAATGTCATCAAGGTCACACGCCTCTTACCGCCGAATGACGTAGATAACATACAAGAAACATCATTTTTTTATAAACGACGGTCTGTTTAAGGTTTACGAATGCAAAAATCAGCTGAACGCCCAGAGCGAGGAGTTGGACATGATGCTGTCGTGCTATAAAGAAACGCAGTTGCTGGCAAACAGCCGATTGTCGACCACCAGGAGCGATAAACCGTTGACCATAGTGAGGGCCAACGAAATCTGTTTCAAGCACGCCCAGTGGAGGCTGACGGAAGCGGATGGCCAAATCGGAATCGCCGATTTGGTGCTGAGCAACTTCCTGTACACGAAGAACTCGAAGAACGACGATTCGGTCGAGCACTTGCTCGAGTTGGGCTATCTGAGGATGACGAACTTGCTGCCCAACGAGATTTACAAAGAGGTGCTCTGTCCGAGCGAGATTCAGCACGGGATGCCCATCGAGTACAAGGTTTTGATCGACGCGATGAAAATTGGAGGTTTTTAATCGGTCGGTTTCAGAAAGTGTTGAGGATATTCTGCAGGGAGAAGCAACCGGTCGGGGGGATTTCGGTGAAGGAGCATTTCGAAATCAATTTGGTCCCGTTGACGATAGGCATGACGAAGAAGTTTTACAGCACCATGATGAAATTTTGTTTTCCCGAGCGCGAGAGCGAGAATATCGATTATTCGGATAGGGTGAGCGAGGACGGCGAAAACGAGCCGAAAGTGAAGAGGTCTAAAGCGACCAAGCGCAACAGAGATTCCAACTTTTACGTCCACATCGACGACGTGGAGAAAATGAAGGTAAAAACGACAGCACCATTGATTAGTATAGCAACAAACCGTTTCAGGAGCGCGCCGAGAAAAACAAACTTTTCGTTTACATCAAGATACCAGAAGTGCCCGTTAAAGTTAGTTATAAGGGAAACAAAGAAAAAAATTTGGAAGATTTGCGAGACGTTTCGCTCGTGATTCCGACCTTGGAGTACCACAACATGACGTGGACTTGGTTGGACTTCTTGATGGCGATTCGGAACGACAGCAAGCGCGTGATTTTGTCGCAGGTGAGTTGAACTCCCCCTCGAACCGAATTAATTGGACATTTTCAGGCGATCAAACAAAAATTGCAAATTAAAAGAAACACGGGATCGCTAGACGAGAGTTCGTCGCCCCAAGAAGAGGATAAAGCACGGATGCTGTTCGGGGCCAGACATGTAAATTTCAGATTCCGCCACAGTTAACAAATTAAAAATTTCATTTCAGGCTCCCGAAAACAAAAGCATCAGAAGAGGCGTCGGGGGAGTGTTTAAATTCGGCAAATGACGAAAGTTGAACAAGTTTTAATTTTGTTTTTTTTTTTCTTTTAGTAAATTCAAAGCAACTCGTAAATATGTACGCTTTTAATATTATATTTTATATACGTAAGTAAATTATTCTATTTATACTTCAATGTGCTTCACAAATATAACTATTTGTTATAAAAAGGGGTCTGATAATTTTTGGCTTTTGCAAGGTGGAAATGTCACCGCGTCAGCAGCGAGTTTGTTGTAGGCCATTCCCACGCGAAAATTAAAGGAACTTAATTATTTAGTTGGGTGAGGACAAGGGTCCTGCGTTTAAGCGTTCGTGACATTAATCCTTGGAGCTCGAACAAGGATACGCTCATGAGTCCTTGCATGGGGGAATTTTACCTAATGGAGTTGGTTAATCATGCATTTTCATTTCGCACCTAGGGTTAAAAAATTCAAGCGGCAAAATGCGTCAGTGCCATTTGTTTAAAATGAGTTTTAACTAATTAACCTTTCTTCCGCCTAAAATGGTTTAAACACTTTCATGGACCATTTCCAACACATCTCTACATCATCATTCGCTATTTTTTTGTGATAATTTTCAATGTTCAATTTTCTATCAATTCTATTTCCATTCCATCTTCTGAATTGACGAATTGAATTATGTACCGCTTTATTTTTAACGTCAACGTAAAGTTTAATAATAGAATTGGAAAAGAGGACCGCTGAATTTTCATTGGAAAACTTAATAAAACAACAAATCAACTGAAATTTTATAATGCTCGTCAATTGTGATTTCAGTTTTATATTTTAAAGGGACACATTTTTGCTGTGTAAAATAGGTGTAAACATCTGTGTCGCTACGTGTCAAAAAAGTCATTTTTACAACCAACAAACCAACACCATGAAGATATCCAAAGAGAAATTTAAAACTTCCATCAAGGAACTTATCGGTTAGTTCAACAGTGGTGATTTTGAAATTTGCAAGGTTTTTTTATGGCGCAATAATTCCACCACAATGCTTTAAAAATTTAAAATTATATAAAAAATAGACGATGCTCTTCTTTTGGTCGAGTAGCCATGTCAGCCATTTAGAAAAAAAAATCAAATATTACCCCAGCAGAATAAAAGAAGTGAAGATGTTAAATACTGAAGTTTTAATATTTTTCCCAA
>QDEB01087627.1:0-25800 GCA_004193795.1 Asbolus verrucosus | reverse complement strand
TAGCTCATTTTCCCGTTGGTTCACTAGATATTTAGCTCCTTATTCCTACTACCGTATTTCTAAAAACTATATCTATATCTCATTTCAGTTCTATAAGTAATTTTAGCTGTGAATCAAGTTGTGCACTTCTAATGCACGGAATTGTAGCAGGATTTACGCAGTAAACTGATTTTACAGTTTTGAAACAGGATTTAGTAGTATATTCTTTATGATACATTAATAAAAAAACAGAATGTAGTTAGTAACATTAGAAAAAAATATTGAAATCTTGAATTGAAATCTTTTTCCAACCAAAGCCAACAGATCCAACAGATTTCAAGATTTCAAAGTTGGGTAGTCAGTACAATAATTAATTTTAACACAACATGAAAAGAACTTGCTACTTAAATAAATACAAAACTGTTCATATTTTAATTATTATTTACATTTTCAGTTAGACTTCTTGACAAAATTTGGATACGTAGAAGAAGATGACGGTAGTTCCGGTGCACTTTACACTGAAAAAGGCATTTCTGACACAATTAAAACTGTACAAAGATTTGGTGCTATTGAAGAAACTGGAATTTTGGACAATGCCACTTTAAAGGTAAAAAAATCATAACTGTTTATTTATGCACTGAAAATTGGAAATCAGAAGATCTTTGTATGTCGTATCGTTGTATTTTATTGATAAAACATAAGAGTTAAAAATAATCCTTTTTTATAGTTGATGTCGTCACCCCGTTGTGGTGTGCCAGACATCATAAGAGGTAAACGAATAAAAAGATTTAATTTGGGATCTAAAGGATGGAATAAAAGAAAAATAACATATTTGTAAGCTCATTTTTATTTCTTAAGCCATTATCTAATAGATTATTTTAAAATAAAGCATCGCCAATTGGTCGCCAAAGCTTGGAGAACACTTCGTAACGAAAAACATCCAATTAGCTCTAGATGCTTGGGGTAAATATGGACACCTGACTTTCCAAAAGAGCCAAACTCCTGACGCCGACATAATAGTAGCCTTTGGAAGTGGTTATCACGGAGACCACTTTCCTTTTGATGGTCCTGGAAATATTTTAGCCCATGCATTTTTTCCGTATGAACAATACAGTTTTGGTGGCGATATTCACTTCGATGCTGATGAAAACTGGACGATCAAAAACAATGGAGGAAGCGAAGATGGAATGGATTTTTCTACTGTAGCTCTTCACGAACTCGGACATTCTTTAGGATTGTCACATTCAACCGTGCGAAATTCTGTGATGTTCCCTTACTATAAAGGTTTTGATCCCAATACTCAATTCCAGTTGGGTTATGACGATATTCTTGGAATGTATGAGTTATACAGTAAGTCCGCTGAAATTAGTGTTCATAGATGATGTAATAGTAAATATTAGTTCGTAGGGTTCTGGATGATGATAACCCCTCATCTGGGAGCGATGATAGTGGTTATGAAACAACTAACAAAGTTACAACAGAGGCACATCAAAGTACTGCATCAGTTTACACAACAGAAGCTTCAGAATCAACATTTCCAACATATAGTACAACATCCGCAACTATCTACGAAGGCGATTATGAATCAGTTGATGACCATAAAACTCATGACCCTAAACATGGCATACCATCGACAAATTCGCCTAGTTTGCCAGACATTTGTAATGGGTTCTTCGATGCTGTGGCCACTTTAAGAGAAGAATTGTTTATTTTCAAAGACCAAGTAAAATTATATGGAAAATCTAATTGTTTATTAAGTATCCATTTTGCAGTATGTATGGAGGCTCAGCAAAATATCTAAAATAGAACCAGGATACCCTATATCACTTTTCCAAATGTTTCCAGATTTACCTAAAACAATCAAACAGATAGACGCAGCTTATGAGAGACCAGATGGGATGATTATCTTGTTTACAGGTGAATTAATCTTTTAATAACACTGTCGTTGTAAAGATACTATTTATAATAGGCAACACATTTTGGGTTTACGATGGTAAAAGTTTTATAGAGAATAGTCCACGACCTCTTTCCGATTATGGTTTGCCTACGACTCTTTATAAAATAGATGCTGTGCAAATTTGGAGCAGAAATGGTTATAGCTTAAAAGCCATACATTTTAGGAATCATGTTAACACTTTCATTTGCAGGTAAAACATATATCTATAAACAAGATCGCTTTTGGAGATACAACGAAACGAGCAAAAGAATGGACGATGGGTATCCAAAACATATGGAAAGGTGGAGAGGCGTTCCACAAGATTTAGATGCTGCCACCACCTGGAAGGGTAAAAGTCGCTCTTTACTGAAGTAGATTTTTAAACAATCCAGTTTCAGGTGTTACATATTTTTTTAAAAATGAGTTATACTGGAAATTTGATAACGACTGGGTTATAATTACAGAACAATCTCCTTTGCCTGCACCACAGCTATGGTTAGGATGTCCTGAAGATGATCATAAATTATTACAGTTATTTGGGTCTGATAATTAAATATGTGCAGTAATACATTTTAATATAAAGGGTTGTGTGGAATAAGGGTATAAAAGGTGGGATTTATAGGAAGATTTTTCACTAAAATGTAGAGTTTAAGGTTTCATTTTTATTTAATATGGGGTTCTAGTAAAATTCAGTTGTCCCTTTTTTCTTATTTTGGTTTACCTACGTTTGAGAGAATATTACATTTGCACATGTAATTTGGTAATAACAGTAAACATTATAATTATTTGATTGAAATATTTATTTTTAAAATGTTTTAATGAAGTAAATTTCCTTATTTTGAATATAAGCAATGCAAAATATATTTTTCTTTAATTGTTTTTTATAAAAATAATCTTTAAATCATATTATTAAATAATAATATAATAATTAAAAATTACAAATTTAGAATTTTGTCATAAGCCAAAAATTGAAATGTGTAAGCTGAGATGATTTCTGATAAAAACCATTTTAAAAATAAAAATTGAAAGAGAGTACTCAAATCTGATTAACAAACATCTTTAAACGTAATTTATTTTTAGTATTATTATTGGTAATAGAGTTTAAACTTTCACAATCCTTTCTACAACATTAAAAATAAAAGGCAGTTTATTCATAAATAGTTCTAGTTTTACTGTGGCCAAAATTTGTCGTACAACATTTTTAATTCGTCCCAAAAAACTAGGCAAAGAACAGTGTGAGGTCCAAGTCTCAAATACATCGGTCCAACACCTTTGTAAAAGGCAGATACACCTTCTGTTTTGAAAATTTTTATCACGCAGTCGATATAGTTGCTATATAAAAGTCCCTTTCCAGTGGCGTCGACGGCTGAAAAAAAAGTTTCTTAAAAATTTGTATCAGGGGTACAGATACTTACGTTGATTGTATAGTCTTGTCATAATTAAGTCGAACGGCGTCATCATAACACTTATTGCTATACCCCCTACCATACTCCCACAAAAAGATGTTAGTAGGGGTCTCCCTGAGAAATACTCGTATTGATTTAAAAACTCCTTGCTGTATTTGAACGCTGTAAGTTGAGAGGTAGAACCGACAAACGCCCTTGGCACTGATGCACCAGCACCTCGAAATAGACCTTTAAACTAAAACAAAAACAGTTATAATTACTTATAAATATTGAACAATATTTTGTGAGAACAGGTAAATAAAAAAATGTAAAAAAAAATCATTTATTTTTCACGATACAATTCTCAAAATAATCAGTCATTAAATAACTTACTCCGTTTCTGAGAAATATTTTTTTAAACGCGTTCCAAGTCCCTTCGTGGTTATGCTGATATCCCACAGCGATAGCCTGGACAGCTTGTGATTGTAGATGTGTTTTAATTAGAAAGAAAGGACTAGCAAAAAATTGCCCAACTACCCCTCCAGTTCCTCCCACAAGTACACTTTTGTAAAATACTAAATTACCTCTGTTATCAGTAATATAGCCTCGGGCCTCTCCAAACTGAAATGTTCCTGAAACAAAAAAATTAACGTGGACGTGGTTTCGTATGAGATATTATACCTAATCTCATTCCATTCATTATAAGCTGAACCCAAAGTGCAGGAACTAAACCTTTTTGAAGAGCTAATGCTCCATCGTTTTTTGCAACAACATAAGCAGCATGAACGACGTTTCTATAATGGACGACGTGTTGACCTCTTGAACGTAATTCACCTTGAAGTTGCATCCGAGTTTTCAAAACTTCCAAAGGATTTGTAAAAAAGCAGGCTGCAACTGCAGCAGTACCAGCTATTGCGAAATCCATGACTGTCACAGCTCATTAGGAATGACTTCGGTATTAGATAATCGAAAGTTGTTAACAAACTAAACCTGAAAAACGCTTGATTAACAAATCTGTTTTATATTAAAACTAATCATACAAATAATCCAAAGTCACATGATTATGTAGAGTTTGCATGGATCATACATGAAAAACATTGAAACTGATTTTTTAGCTCACGAGCATCGATCGAAAACCCTATGACCCGTCGAATTCAAATTTTGTGCACACTCCTACTTCGTCATTAAGATAAAACGATCAAATTAAATCAAATAATTTACCCACCCATAACCAGAACTTAATATTATACAATTAGATTGTACTCTTGTCATCTCCGATCTCAACCCTTACCGTAAAGTGGCCTTGCAACTCACGGTCAGAAGGGCAGGAAAGTTTTAACTTTTGATTCGTTGGACTGATTTTGATTAAACTTGGCATGTAGACTTAAAATATTTGGGGCTACTTAGGCATTCTTTAATTTTTCCCTTAATGATTTTCGTCAGTGGCAAGTTCAATCTGTTTTGTTATGCCCATAAAAATATTTATTTGTGTCAACTCACCTTGTAAGTATGCAGCATATCACTTAATTGTTATTGTTAAAAAAAAGTTAATGATCATTGTTTTGTTATGTTATGTAAATTTAAATGAATAGTTATTTTATCAAGAATTTAGAATAAAAAAAATGTTACTTTAAAGCTTAAGTCAGCGCAGACGCAGTGCTAAACGTTAAGTAATTGTAAATTTCACGTGCACAACGGTTGACAAGTTTTTATAGTTCAAATTTTTTAAAGAAAATAATCAGTAAGTTTTTTATTGTGTTCACATTTAATAACGTGGGTTGCTAAATTAATAAAATACAAAGCGTGTTAGTAACTTCTTTCATAAAATTTCATCAGGCAGACAAGTAATTATGTTTCGAATGGCAGAACATTAACTTTTTTTTTATTTGGTGTAAAAAGTACTAGAAGCAAATATAAAGGAATCTAATTAATTATATTAACAATAAAATGATAAATATGAAGATTAGATAATAAAGAATTCATTATTTGTTTAAAATGAGAATTGGAACTAATATTCACTCATTTTTATACTTACCTAAAAATAAATACCTAATCACAGAAACTATCACATTGTTGAAGAACAAAGAAATTTGTTCCGCACTCAAAAGTTACAGTGAAGACTATGAAATTAGTTCACAATAATAGAAAACATTGATTACGTTCAATGTTTACGTAACATGCATAGGACACATGTTACAGGTATTTAGAAAACCCGTAATACAGGCGTAAAATTGGTTGCCTAATTTATTTCAAATTTTACTAACCCCATGCTCTTTGAAGATGATCTTCAGGGCCTGCCACATCCCTGTATGTTTATGCTGATATCCGACAGCTATGCTTTCAGAAGATTGAGTTTGCAAGTGTGTTTTCACCAAAAAAACGGGACTGCATGCAATCTGACCGGCAACTCCTCCGATACCACCCGCAAGAACACTTTTGAAAAAAATTGTATTTCCTTCCTTATCTAAAACGTAACCTTGGTCTTCAAGAGTTTGATATATTCCTGCAAATAATATATCTCAGCAATATGTTCCTGTTTTGTGTAATATCCAACCAAGTCTCACTCCGTTTAAAATGAACTGTACCCACAAAGCTGGAGTTAAACCTTTTTGTAAGGATAAAATGCCCTCGTGCTTTATTATATTGTAAGTTGCATGTATGATATTTCTGTAATGCACTTTATATTCTCCTTTCGCATGCAACTCACCCTGTAGTTGCATGCGAGTTTTTAAAACTTCCAGAGGATTTGAAAAGAAACCTGCACCAACAGCAGCGGCACCAGCAATAACAAAATCCATTTTGTTTCACTATAACGTACACTAAGGTGATATCTACAATACTTTTAATTTGTGTAGTTATACAAAATGTGTTGTTTGTTATCTTATCATTTTGCAGACTATATTTGTATTTTCATTAATATGTATAATCATGCGTACACGTAAAGAATTAAGTATGATTAACAGATTCAACTACCAATATTATTGAAAATTTCTTGTTATCATAGTTATGAGTATCAGAGCGGGATAAAATATCAGGTGCTTGTTTTATTTCCAAAAAGGGTGGTTGGTTCTTGGTTCTGATAAATATGTTTAAACGGTTTCCATCAGTAGGGTTTGGACAAAAGCTAAAATCCCGAAAATGAAGAATTAGAAAACACCTACTTCGAAATTATCAAAAATGAAAAAGAAATTTTCAAGGTTTATTTTTTGTCATTTCTTTTTCATTTTTATCTGAAATTGTCTAAAAATCTAAAAGAATAAAATCTAGTGAATAATAATGTGTTACACTATGATGACTTTAATGAAGAAAATGCCTGATGGTTATGTAAGAAAGCAAAAAGTAATCTAAATTTCCAGTAAAAAAGTAGATGTGACCTTTAACTGTAATCAATTCAGAGGCTGTACATATCTGTAGACACAAAACTGCCAAGGTACGTCATCAACAGACTGCAGCATTAGGCAATCTAAACACTCATCAATTATTTTATTTGCTAAATATTGTTGGTGGGGATAAGTGTTGTAATCATGAAATTTGTCAGTTCAATAATAAAATCACAAGAATATTATATGCTTTTATTGGTCTTACGCAGAGATTTAAATCATTGAAGGATAACTAAAATATTTTGCAATACAATTACGTATTTATTATTAAAATTAAATTATTTTTATCACCAATGCGTAGCACCGAGATATATGTACGCTTTATTTATTATTTAATTAAAAGAAAAACATTTTTTTACTTTTTCAGAAAAATCCTTACTGAAGCATAAAAATGGATTTTGCCATTGGCGGGGCGGCCGCAGTGTGCGCAGGTTTCTTCACCAACCCCTTGGAAGTAATGAAGACAAGAATGCAACTTCAGGGGGAATTGCGAAGCAGAGGCCATCATGCCGTCCATTATAAAAATGTTTTCCATGCAGGTTTCGTCATTACTAAACACGATGGAATTTTGGCTCTTCAGGCTGGGTTGGTACCTGGACTTTGGTTTCAGTTGGTCCTTAACGGATACAGATTCGGTATGCATTGCCAAGGAGAAATGGAGAAGTCCTAATTAATTTTATTCAAGGTCTGTACCAAATTCTGGACGACAAAGGCTACATGAAAGACAAAAATGGTAAATTAGTGTTCCACAAAAGTGTCTTAATTGGGGGTTTTGCTGGTGCCTCTGGTGCTTTTATTGCTAGCCCTTTTTATTTGATTAAAACCCATTTGCAATCGCAAGCTTCTAAAGAAATAGCTTTTGGACATCAGTATCATTATAAAGGAACTTGGTCGGGACTTTGGAATATTTTCAAAGAACAAGGGGTAAGTTCATAGATTCTGTTATAAATTTTAGATTATAATAAATAGTTTTATAGGTAAAAGGGTTATTCAGGGGTGGTTCTTCAGCAGTACCAAGAGCTTTCGTCGGTTCAACTTCTCAACTAACTTCTTTTGCGTACTGTAAAGAATTTATGAAAAAATATGACATTTTATCGAACTCACCACTTCTCGCTTCTTTTACTGCGAGTATGGTGGGTGGTATTGCTATCAGCGTGATGATGACACCGTTTGATTTGGTATCCACAAGATTGTACAATCAAGGTAAATACAATGACAGCATTTGTCAGGATTTTTATTTTCTGCATTATTTTAGGTGTAGATCAATTTGGAAAAGGTTTATTATATAATGGCTATACTGACTGCGTTTTCAAAATATGGAAAACTGAAGGATTCTTAGGGTTTTACAAGGGGCTGGGTGCTAGTTACTTTAGATTAGGGCCACATACAGTTTTGTGTTTAGTATTTTGGGACGAATTTAAAGAATTATATAACATAGTAAAATCTCGTGAATAGTTAGTCTTATTAATAAAATAAATTATTAAATAAAAATTGTCGAAGTTTTGCCTCTTTCATCAAATTATAAAAATGAAAATCATAAGTAGTAAATACTACGACAGCTTTATCGTAACGAGAAAACATTGAATTTTACTTAAAAAGATGATACTAATTCATAAATACGAACATTGCAATTATCAATCTGTGTCAGCTAACTGATAACCATTAAATTTATATTTCGTGGAATGATGTATTATCATATATGTCAAGAGAAGATCTGTCTGTAATAGTTCCAAGAACAAAAATTAAATTGTCGATACTAAAATTTTATGCCAATAACATCTAGACGCTGAACCATGAACTGGTTAAATTGATTGACCTTTACTAGAATATAAATTGTGCTTATATCTAACATGTGATTCAGTTTATACTTATAATTAACTATTACATAACAAAAATAAGCAAGCGATGTTTTGGAAGATTATCAACTCAAACTCACGAGTATATTCGATAATAAAAAATCAAAGGAAATGTAAGTTTTCTGTTCTTAATCTATAATTAAAAATATTTTTTTTATTTTAAAATTCCAGATGCCACTAAATCTAAAATATTGGTGCAGAAACCGATTGTTGAAATCGATGGCGATGAAATGACGAAATTAATTTTCGATGAAATCAAGCAGAAATTATTATTTCCTTTTGTTGAAATCCAACGAGATTATTATGACTGTAGTCTTATTAACAGGTGACAATATTAAAATATTATTATTACGTAATCATTTTTTTAATCGATCAGGAACAAAACCGAAAATCAAGTATCCAAGGATGCGGCAGCTGCAATTTTGAAACATAATGTAGGAGTTAAATGTTCAACAATAACACCCGATGAAGAAAGAGTTAAAGGTATTTAAACAGTTTTCTAAAAGTTTATAGTAATAAAATTACATTAACAGAATTCAATTTAACTCAGATGTGGCCTAGCCCAAACGGTATGATTAGAAATGCTCTTAACGGTACACAGTTTAGGGAATCAGTTATATGTAAAAATATAACCAAGTACGTACCTGGATGGACAAAACCAATCATCATGGGAAGACATACTTTCGGAGATCAGTATGGTGGTAAAGACTTGTCAATTAAAAAACCATCCAAGGTTAGATTTATGATGAATATATACCAATATACCAAAACTTTTTTCCAGATCTTCATCACAGTTAAATCAGAAGATGGTAAAGAAGAATCCGTTGAAGTCTTCAGTTATAACGGGCGAGGCGTTGCAATGTTGACTTTTAATACTGAAGATAGCATTAGAGCTTTCGCTGTCTCTTGCTTCCGGCTGGCTTTAGAAAGAAACTATCCCTTGTACTTTGCAACGAAAAGTACGTTATTGAAACAGTACGATAAATTATTTAATGAAGTTTTTCTGGAGGTTTATGAAACGTAAGAATGATGCACTTTAAATAAATCATAATTTGCAACGTACGTTTTAGAGAGTATAAAAAGAAATTTGAAGAGGCCAATTTAACCTTTGAACTAAGATTAATTGATGATATGGCAGCCCAAGCCATGAAATCATCAGGTGGATTTCTGTGGGCCCTAAAAAGTTATGATGGAGATGTGCTTTCAGATGTTGTGGGTCAAGGTTTCGGCTCCATGGGTTTGATGATACACAGTCTAGTTTCTCATGATGGCAAAACTATTTTAACTGAACCTGCTCATGGAACTGTAACAAGACACTATCGGTATATTTTCATTTTTTAACTAATTCCCAACTTTTTTGATAACAATTTTTTAGTGAATACGAAAAGGGTATGAAGACCTCAACTAATCCCATTTCGTCGATTTTTGCCTGGACCAGAGGATTACAGCATAGAGCTAAACTGGATAGTAACACCCCATTAAACAGGTTCACGAAAATTTTGGAAAAATCTACTATTGATACGGTTGAATCAGGTCTAGTCACCAAGGATTTGGCACCGTGTGTTTTTGGAAAGCATTTCAAAGAGAGTCAGTATTTGAGCACGTCCGAATTTATCGATGAAGTACTTCAGAGGCTTAACCGCAACCTTTAATTTTGTAAGTTGCAATAAAGTAAGTTACAATAGAACTTTTTATTTCATAATTTTTATTCAAAATGGAAGACATAATGTTAAAATAAATGATAGAGGTTTTTTTGAAATACAATAATATAGATTTGTGCCGTGTGAAAAATGAGGTAGCTTTGTCATACACTTTTGATATCAGATATTGAGAACGTTTCAACAGTACTTGTTGAATTAACTGGCGATTCTAGTGGTCTTGACGAAAATCCTTGTTTGCATAAAAGAGCTATTTGAATTGGATCTTTCCCTCTGGTCTCTGGAAGATAGAATCTACACAAGCATTAACGTATTTCAAAATAATAATAATAATAATAATAATAACATCCTTACCTTACAAAAAAGAACAAAGCGATTACAACGATTGCAAAAATGAAGAATGAACCTGCACCCATCAGACTGAGCATCGATTGAAAACATAATCCGACAACTAAATTGCCTCCCCAATTCGCCATACTTCCTAAAGCCATTGCGCTAGGACGAGGACCCACCTCAAATAATTCTGATCCGATAAAATATGGAATAGGACCAAGGGCAATTCCATAACAAATCACAAAACCCAATACGCCTACAATACTTAAATAAGGCATCCACGTCACCTGAGACTGTAAGAAAGAGTATAATAATAACGAAATATGCGTAAAGAAAATTTTACAATAAAGTAAATTGCTAATCCTAGAAGGATTAAGAAGAAGGCTGTTGTTACCAAACTGAGCTGCAAAGTATTTCTCCTGTTAAATTTGGCCATAACAGGAATGGAGATTATTGCCATGAGGAGATTGCAACAGCCTGCTGCGATTGTGGCTAATTGGCTGTTTTCTAATGATAGTCCAGCGCTTTGGAAGATTAGCACTGAATAGTAAAAGACCTAAATAAGAAACTTTTACAAATCAAATCAATACAATCAATAATTATTTACAGCATTAATTCCGCTAAACTGCTGGCCAGCTTGAAGGCTACAAACTAAAAGAAGAGGGAGTAATAAAGATTTATCCATAAGAACTTTGATAATATTCCATGAATTCTCAGTCGCATCGCAATCTTGTTCCTCCAGCTTTAATTCTTGAATTTCATGATCGAGCATTTCCTCCTTCGCATTTCTTATACAAGCAAGCTCTATTATTTACAACAGATAATTACTGTGAACCATTTTAGAAAACATGCAACTTACGCTTCAAGGCTAAATGAGGTTGTTTTTTTATGATAAAAAGATACTTTGGACTTTCAGGCAAAAAAATTAAAACTACGCTGCATAGAAGTAGAGGTAATAAATAGAAAGCCAATAAATGTGGCCAGTAATTTTCGTTACCTAAAATATTATTTGTGTAAAAACGCCAAAATATGACTTAAATTACGTACCTAAAATTTTATACAGAGATAAAATCTGCCCTAATAGAACTCCAAATGTGACTCCAAGAGGGCACAAAACCCCCATCGAACCTCTAAGCAGCCTTGGCGCTAATTCTGTCAAATACATCGGCATTACACTAGTTATTAAACCTATTAAATAATTTTAGAATGATTACACCAAAATTTTCAACAGTTTGAAATACCCGAAGACACTCCAACTAGAAGTCTTCCACAAATTAACATTTCGACGGAATTTGCTGCTTTGGAAGCAAAGAATAGTACTCCAGCTACAGCTCCTATAATAGAACTAACTACTAAGGCACCTTTGCGCCCAGCTCTGTCAGCGAAAACGGAACCTCCGAGAGAGCCAATTGTACCACCTACTAAAAAAACCGATACTATGGTGGACCAAAGGAATGAGAGCCCTCCTTTGCCAAGAACCGTTCCATAATGACTGTACACACTCTCGTTACAGAACGTTTTAATTACCTTAAACGTATCTAAATGCATAACAGACGGCTGCGTTTAATTAATACTTACACCTGCTGGTGAGTTGACTACGCCTATGTTGTAGCCAACTGGAAGGGAGGAACCGATGGTGGTTGCGACTCCCGCTAGGATTAACACTCTCGTCCATGACGGGCGAGTTATTGAGATTTCCTGGAAACATGGAGAATGCTTTTGCGAATTGACACCAAGTGGATGATTGATGAATTTTACAACTTTATAGTGAACATGGATATAAAATTCTAGTTACCACTCACGGTCATACCTTCTCGTTAGATGACATGTCTTCAGTAATTGTGCTTTTCAAGAAAATCAATTTAAATATAGCCCTAAATCAGCGATAAAACCATTTTCAATTAACATTTATCAATATTTAATTAATAATGGAAGATAAATAAGAAATTGCTTTGTAACGAAGTTTATTAATTATTTCATTAGATTAATACATTATAAAAATTAAATATTACAATTTTTCAGATTTTTATAATTTTATGGACGGAATTATTAACAGTCTATAATCCATAAGAACAGTTTACACATGTTATATAAAATACAATTTGATTCTTTAAAAGAAATCACAGCTTTTGTGCGCTAATTTCTTTCATATTTATTATTAAAAAAAAAGAACAGCACTAACAAAGGACTAGAAACGTCGAACTAATAATACTGAAAAATTCGTTTTTCACCACTACACTGCTAGTACTTCCTGTTAACTAAAATATCAATGAGAATACAAAAATCGTTCAAGATTGGTAAAGCCGAACCAAAAGTAAAAATCCACCAAAACCATCCACACTGCCAACCGTCCAATATAATATAACTTAGAAGAAGGCAAGCACTAGCATGGCAACCTATAGCTGTATGTGTTGTTAAGGTAAACTGAAAATGCAATGCAAGTTTGAATTGGTCCAGTTCGTTCAAATTATGCTTTTTTCACTGCCAGTGTAAGAAAATGTGTTATTTCTGCTTGAGCACAACATAGACCTTTTAAAACTTTTTTTTGCTTACTGATGGAATTTGTTAAGAAGATTAAATTTGCAGTCTCCATCACTAATTCGTTTACCTTTAAATTAGGCTAGAATGGTCCATTTCAAATATCTAACATGTAACTGATTATCACATTATTATTATTAATACAATACCTTTTAATATAATAAGTAAAAAAAAATGTAATGCTTAGGTGTAGGGCGTCCGAGAAAAAATTTATAATGTAAACATAATTTTACGTTACTGTTGTAGATGTTACAAACATCTACATTGTTATGGTAAATGTAAGCTGATTTCTATCTTCTTATATCAAATAATCAAAATAATTATAGTTATGTAAAAAAACAAACAAAAAACAAAAACATTGAAAACTTTCTCTATTGACACATTATATCAGTGCGAAAACATAAGCTTAAAATTCGAGGGTTTTCTATGCAATGAGACAAAGTCAAATTGCATAAACAGCCGAGCTACTTGAAGCGTTTCGCAAGAGTATCATTCAAAATTTTTTTTCTTGGTCACCTACGTTGGTTATGAGTCGCTATGGAAATGTGTATTTTATTAAACAAAAATGGAAAATTCAAATCAAGCGACGCTTCATCAATTAAAACACGAAACAAATAGCAACCATAATTGTTTATTAACTTTCAAAACAATATAAGACAATAAGAAATTCAATTTTCACATCACTTCTCATTGATATGAAAGTGAAATTCACATTTATAAAAATACTGAACGGTGTCACCATAGGATGATGACGAAGCGTCGCTTGATTTGAATTTTCCATTTTTGTTTATAAAATACACGATTCCATAACGACTCATAACCAAGGTAATCGACCAACAAAAAAAATTAAATAACACTTGCGGAAGCGCTTCAAGTAGCTCGGGTGTTTATGCAATTCGACTTCGTCTCGTTGTGTATAAACACTCTCGAACTTTAAGCTTGTGTTTTCGCACTCGCATTATTAATAGCAATTTTTTTACCATAAGAAAACGTGTTTTAAAATGCTGTTTCTAATTTAGGATTTAAATAATAAAAAGATGGCTTACAATTTGATTAACAAAAAA
Organism: Asbolus verrucosus; assembly: GCA_004193795.1. NCBI lineage: Eukaryota > Metazoa > Arthropoda > Insecta > Coleoptera > Tenebrionidae > Asbolus > Asbolus verrucosus. Next base: position 11,671 of record QDEB01087627.1, on the reverse strand, counting down.
AGTAAATTAATATATATTTTTTATAGTATATAGGTGTTTCTATTAAAGTAAAGATTATTCATTTTTGTTCATTTGTTAGTTCATAAATTTCTGTTCTTACATTTCAGTTAAATTTTTACCGAATTAAAAACGTGAATTTATTGTTTACGTTCATGTCATCGACCAATACTTTATTTAGGAAATTAGATCGGTTCTTCAATGTCTGCGTATCGATCATAGAAATTCATAGGAATTCGGTACAAAAATGTGAAATGGTATAATACGCATAAAAGTTTACACAAACAAAAGTGCATATTTCATAACGTATTACGTACAAAACTTTATTTAATTCCGTGCGAATTATTTTATTCATTTTTTGAATGAGAACGTTTTTCATACTATATCACAAAATCAAATGGGCTACTACAGAAATAAGTTTGCAACTGAAATAAACGGATGCCGAATGTTCACAAGTCATAATAATTCATCAATAATTCTTGAAAATGTTCTCAAGCAGCGATTCAAAAGTACATTCTGAAATCGAAGACTCCACCAATGCTGCAGTGGGTAGTTTAATACCGGAAAAGTCCAGAACTAGATACTCCGTAGCCAGTTATGTAAAGTTATTAAATAATTACTTTACACAACTATGTTTCATGACAGTTTTGAAAAATTTGACGTTCCATAACGTGAGAAATTGATATAAACTGTGACGTTCCAAAACGGAATTAAATAAATTATCTATACATACTTGGTATTTAATAATTTTTCTGTTTCAACCATAAAATATATTGTCATCAAGAATTTAAACAACAAAAATTAGTGACGGTTTGAGGGTTTTAACATAATACATTTTACACACAATATCAAATTAATTCTTGCAACTGTTTTCATTAGCTGCATCCTGTTCGTATTATTTTCAATAAATCCTTCTAGCTGGCAAAATAACAGCCTTCTACACGTTAATTTTGACCATATAATGGAAGTGAAAAATTTTATTGTAAAGTTGGTCGTTTGTGTACTCTTGGACTACACTGCAGAGTTTATAACACCTGTTCTTACACGTGCATTTGTTTTACCACTATACGCTTCATATTATTATCCATTTTTCATGTTTTATAAAAAATCAATTTATTTATTAATAAAAACTAAATTGCAACATTAAATTGCAAATAGTACATAATAATAATTAAAAAGATAAGAACAGTAATTGAGAAATTTAATTATAAATTTATCAAATTTATGTTACAACAAAAGCAATAAGCGACTCAAAATCTATAAATTCCAATAACCACAATTTCTCACTTGATAAAAAATACTGGGAAAAAAAAATGAACTGACCCATCGGTTATTACTAACGGAGTTAGCTCACTGCCAAAAATGAACAAAAAAGGCAATGTGTTCATTAGTATATATTAATTACATTTTTTTGGGGAAAACTAACCAACTGATTTAAGTTGTTATTCCAATTTGGTAATGCAGAAATTATTTCTTGTTATAATTCTCAAGGTAATTGGATACTTCTATCCACGCCAAAATCATATCAAGATGAAAAATATTTTTTCTGTAAGGGGCATTTAAAAATAATGGGTAGTGGATATAAGTGTGGAATCAACTGTGTTGAGAACTTTATGTTGTGATGCAATCATAACTTCTCGTTGAAATTTGATTTTTTCATTTACAGTTAAAATCTATCAAATAAATTGCTTTAAATGAATGTTGCATTCTTATGTATCTATTTGGATGATAAAATATTATTTATAAGTTTACAACGTAGTAGTTAACAGAAAACAATTATTTGATACATTTAAAATAATTATGAAATCAGATTAAAAGTAGGTTAGGTGTATCTGATAAAACCATATACCCAATTAAATTTCTCAATTACAATTTTAACTTAATTTTTAGTCTGTCTTAATAGACTTATTTATATTTGTCAGGACAAAAAATGCCAACAAATAAAACAATGAAGGATACACAATAAGGCAGATGTTGTATGAAACATGGTTAGACCAATCAGAAAAATTAATAGTTCAAAACAAATCATTCCAATAGCTACACTCAATCCAACCACCAGCCTGCAATGTAAAAAAAGTACAATTAAAAGCCAGCATTTACAAATTAGCATTAATTTATCAGAGTCGATTCGCACTGATATGTACTAGCATTATCGTTGTGGCTTGTTGATAGTGTTAAGCCATTTATAACAAAAATAACAAATTACTGCGATTTCGAAATATCCTTTTATTTATATATTACAGTTTATAATATGCATTAGAAAAATCTGAAAAAATATGTAAATCTCGTAGTTTCAAAAACAGACTTGTGAAATAAATTGCTGTGATAAAGATTTCGACTTTTTTAAAGAAACTGTACACAATAGATCTATACAAGTTATCAAGTTGAGTTAACTCTCATGCCTTCTCATCCAAGTGAAGATAATATATCTACTTACTTCTTCTTTTGAGATTGTGGAATATTGAAAGGGTCAATAAAGGGGATGAATATTTGGAAAAGTACAACGCTTGCAGTTCAGAATGAGGCAGCCCGGGTTGACCCAACTCTTTCAACAAAACATACGATTATGAAGAAGATAAAAATGATCAATTAAGTTGGGATATACTTTAATTTTATCAGTTACTTGCGTACAATTTTCCATGAATTATTTTTTAATATTTTGACGTAAAATAATTTTCCAACAAAATACCAATGCACCAACGAAACAAAAGTGACAAATGTCATACTACTTTAATCCGTAAATAATATTAAAAAAACCCGATGATTCACATTTACAACAATGAAAATAAACTTATTTCTGGTAAAATTTTAAGCACAAATACGGCGTGCTATGTGTGAAATACTTCCATTTTTAGCTTTGATCAATGTCTTCCGATTTCGTGGACACTTGGTACTACGGCAGGCAATTTAAATGTCACACTGCTATCGCGTGCAAATAACTTCACGTTGACAATACTTAAAATACTACGAAAACAAAATTTTGGCACAATTTGCAAAGATTTGGTTGCAGGGGTGTTGCATGAAATGTTAAATTTACTTACTGAGTATGGTGAATCTGGTACACTTCCTCTGACGCCTCCTCCATTAAACAGGCCTTCACGCTCTGGGGACCGTTCCATAATAACAAAACGCAAATAATAAAGTGTGCAACTAAAATAAGAAATTTCGCGGGAATGAGTTCTGCAGTGTAGTACATGTCACCTAAAATTGTAACAGCTATTTTAGCAACAAGAACTAGTACATGTACCATCAGTAGTAATAAGGCAGTGACAAAAATGGACATTTATTGTCGTCATTTTATAATCCACTTGGCCTTTTGGCCATTTTATTTTTACAATTACTTACATAACAATTAATATATCTGTACAAAATATTTGAAGTTAAAAGGTTACGCGTGGTGTTTACATTAAAATGCTGAATGAAAGGACAATTTAAAATGAAGACAATTCAAAGGTTGGAACTTCTCCTTGTTGCAAATAATGTGTCCATTATAAAACTGTGCAGCCATAAAGGACATAACTGTTTTTGTCTTGTATAGCATGATGCCTCATTAATATTCATTGAAAATCTATTGCATTTTGAATAAAGCTTATTGTTTTAATACATATTTCCGTTACTTACTACGGTCAGGGACGAACTAAAATTTGTTCTATTGGCATCAAGTACATATAAATAAAGTAATTACACTATATTTACTCTGAAATTACACACACATTTTCTAGTCACGTCACGTCCGTACTGCAGTACCGCAAATGATTCAAACGTCAAACGGTTAAACGTCATTTTTACACAAATAGTTCAGCGACCTGTATTTACTTTCACTTTCAATGACATAGATGGCGACATAAAGCATAAAGAGGTCAAAAAAGTAAACGGAAAATAATAAGGTTGGTTATTACAAAAAAGAAAATATGTTATACCACTGCCTACCACCATGCATGTATAAACAGTTTTATGTCAGAAGCTTGGAATTATTAATGAAATGTAATTAGATGTTAGCGTCTGCGTTAAAATTTTAAAAGGACTAAATTCGTTATTCATTTCATTATGCAAGGTACCTACAAGTTGATGAGACTTACAATAAACGTAGTCATTATAAGCTATAAGTGTAAAAGTAAAAAAAAGGCTTTTGAAAAATTACATATTGTTTCTTTCTTAGGGAATAAAAAATGAGAGACCATCATTACTTAGTTATAACAAGCACATATACAAGTAATCAATCAAATTGTGTACAAATTTATAGAAATATGCTTATCGTAAAATGCATAACATTGCATTTAAATCATTAGACTAATTTTTTCAGTTTTTGTGTGGAAATATTAATAAAATCGTTGAGCAAGTGGCTCAATTCTTGTACATTATTTCAGTACTTCTACAGAATGATTTTATTTTATCTTATCTTGAGTCATTAAAATATGAAACTGCGTTTAGATATAGTTTTTCATGAGTACAGGTATGTAGATACTTACGTTTGAAGTAATTGCGATTAATACTATTATGCTTATGCACTTTTTTGAAGACTAAAGAATATACTTTAGGTAGGCACTAAAGCAACAAAGAACATCATTCACAACGTTTTCTTTCGTTTAACTGATGACTCCAAATTGTTTTGTTGGAGTCAACCATTTCAGAGAAATGGTTGATTTAATTTACTTAATGCAAGGGCCCAAATAAACTAATCATCAAAACCAACCAAATCTGAGTCACAATATGAGTGCAAATGAACTAGATTGGCAAAATATTTAAATTGTTGTACGTGTAATATTGTCAGGAATTTTATTTTAAAGTTCAGAAAAGTTGATCGTGACTTAACGGAAATATTTTTTATTATTCACCTTTTTTATTACATTTTATTTTATTAATAATATAAACGAAAAATTTTAACTAATAACAAGGTAATTAACACTAATTAATAAAAATCGTTTTTATTGACGTTTTCAAATGACAAAAATAGCATAAAACATTATTAACTACTCACAAATAAAAGAAATATGAATAATAATTGAAATAATGATTTGAAAAACTTTTTTTTGTAAATATAGTCAGCCAGACTATAATTGAAATAATGATTTTAAAAACTTTTTTTTGTAAATATAGTCAGCCAGACTGCCCAAATGTTAATGTTAACGTTTACATTGGTATAACCTTATTTTTGCTTAAGTAAATAAATTATGTATTATAAAGATTTTTTAAACATGAATATACGCTGCAACTGATTTCCGTTTCAATGTGAAATTTTTTCCTGTTTAAATATTCATCTGATTTTGAAACTGTCAAAATTAATTTTTGTTTATAAGTTTATTGACTTCATTTACTTTGTTTAAATTGATCAAATAATAAAGTTATCATTATGTATTTGAACTGATTGTGGGACAGCCTGTCACATCATGGATTACAAACAATTTTATACAAATATATCGGGATGTACTATTAATGCATTGACCCATTGAATACACATTTTGTTTTTGTTAAGGTAGGTTTGTAGTATGAAAAATATCGCCAAGGCATCTATTTAACAAGCAACATTCCATCAACAAAAAAAAGTATACGGTTTAGTAAGTACACTTTTGCAAAAATGAAATCAAAATAGAATATAATACACTGCCTTTAACACCATTAATATTAAAAGGACGAGGAAATCACTACCATTAACATTTACAATAATAATAATTGAACACGAATTTTTTATTTGCATCTCTCATAGCTTCATGTTTATAAAAATATTTTGTCGTTTTCGAGATCATCGTTATGTCAATAAATTAGAGCCTTTTTGTGGTATTCCTATGAAAAGAAAATACTCTTTATCGATAATTCAGTTATAGAGTATGTCCCACTGAAAAGAGTCTCCCTTTCCTTAATTTTATTTACCGTTTACCTGTTAATTCAGAGTGCTGACATAACGACACATTCAAGTATTCAGCTTTATTTCGGCATAATGTTAAATGTTGTAAAAGAGAATGAATTTTAAAAATTTTGTTTCAGTTTAGTAAATAAAAGTTTTATAAGGGGGCTCTCTTTGATGGGATATCTATACAATAATGGTCTCAATAATGATAATAGGCTAACAAATAGATAAAAATTGCTGGAATAATGTAATGGGACACATAACAATAGTTATTTATTATTCATTTGGTCACATAGAGTGACGGGTTGAATTATCATTTTATAAGAAAGGGTAGGTACGTTCAAATTATATAAAAATAGTACCTAGTTATAGACTATAAACTATATCTTCGGTTTTGTTTTACTATATAACGATTTGCTGGATTTTAATATAGGCAACAGAGCAAAGCTTGTATTGTTCATTTTGTTTCTAAGGCTTGCGCCTAATTTGTATTCTTCTAATTAGCCAAATAGGTATACGCATTAAATAGAGTGCACACAGGCGGCGATTAATACTTTTTTCAGGAAGAACAAGGAGTAAAAATGAGTATAGTTGGTATATAAATAATACGATTAAGCTCTTAGTGCATTTTTTCAACGAGATAAAAATTTCTTCCCTCGTCTTTCATACCGCCACCTATGCGAAGATACTTAAATAAAAACATTTAAGGGTAATTATTTGCAAATTTAACTAGAATTACCCAAGTAACAACTTCGTTAAAAATATTTTGAATAAGGAAAAAGTGTAAAAATAAGTTGAGGAGTGTCGATTATTAGAAATAGAAAAATGTACGCAATATTCGTTAAAACTTGATGTGTCAATATGTGTGGCCCAGTAGGCAAACCGCTTTGTGCAATAATCACTTTTTTGATTTTAGAATGATTTTTGATGGATACCAGTTAAATATTTTGTGAATTGACTTGTGATTTTAAAATGTTCATTAGTATTATCGCGTCTTTCTTTACCTACGTAAGTACAGCATATTAAAGTGAAAAATTTGCAAATAATTAACATGTTTTAAAACTGTTAAAAACTCGTCTTAGAAGTATCTGTTAATACTCATAATCATAAACATTCGTCTTTATTGGCATCTTCTTCGGATTCTTCGTGTTCCTTTAATAAGGGGCTACCGTCGGTGATGGCCATTTTGCTACTTTTTTGACTGGATCCCTTTTTGTGTATCGGGAAACTCGGAACGAAGTTACTACAAGGCGTATTAGGAGCAGATCTTGACAACCACCCTTTCGAAAACATCTTAGCGCCTTTACTTCTAGGCCCTTCGTAAAGAGGCATGTATAAAGTCTTCGCTTTAGCTCTACTATGAAAGCAACTCTTGCTGGATTTTGGTTCTTGTGGAGGCATTGGGCTTTTCTGTTGAGGAAGCTGTTGGATTTTGTCGAGGAGTTCTTTCATTTCCAGAGTGGGACTGGTAGCTCTTGGTGGCGAATCTGGCGAGCCAAGATTGGCCAGACTACTGATATCTGAGCCGGTCATACTGTTAGTGACACTGTACTGCAATTCCTGAAGGTGGTGACTGGACTGAATGGAAGTTCCTAAATTTATTACGCTGCTGGGAACGCACACTGAGAGGTTTAACAGATCCGAGAAATTGTGATCCTCGTCTTGACTCTCGGAGTCCTGACTGCGATCTTTTGGTAATTTTTGTGTGTTGATCGGTTTCCTGGAAAAAAACGTTTGGAAATGTGGAGATGGAACGAAAAATACTCACTTGATTTTCTTGTACGGCGAAGCATCACAGTTACTTTGGCTTTTGCTTTCTATTCTACCTGTCGCTAACTGTTCTACATTGTTTGGCACCGTCGTGGTGTCGCTTATATTATTATTATGTACAATATTCGTTGCGTTCTGACCGAAGCAGGGGTTGTCTCTTATGGAAACAACGATTTGCCGGTTATTATGGGATGGGGTAGTTAAGGCGGACGGGGTGTTTGTGGTGCTTAGGTGCGAATGGACACTGGGGCTGTTGTGCACCGGCTGGTAAAAATCCGTACTAGAAAGCAAAGAAGCCGAACGAGGCAACTGTGTGGATTCCGGAGGTTGAACACTCTGGTCTTCTGTCGTTACCTCTTCTAAGCTGCCCATACAAGAGTATGGCGGAGGAATTATTGTGTTGGCCTGGAAATTTAAACATTTTACTAATGTACGCTTCTTATCTATATTTTTGTGATAAAAATATAATCAAATTAAACCACGTATAATGGGTTCCATCTAAATGAATTTCCTCAGACTCCCAGATTTTCCCTTAACATGTGACAAAATAAAAACTGTTTTCGAATTTTTGTCAGTTATTTGCAATTAAAAATTGTATCTATAAGTGTTTAATATATCTAATATATCTAATATGTCAACACATTGGGAGATAAAAGAACACGGTAAAATAAGAGTCTTTTAAGTAAACTTTTTTTCTAAGATGCCACTTGCGAGGTTATAGACTCTCAAAGAGGCAATTGAGTTACATTTATTTGTTAATAATTCCGAGACGTCGTGAACTACAAAAACAAAATTTTGGTATGTTATTTTACTAATACAAATACATTTCTTGACCAATTATAATAACATATAATACTTTATTTCAAAGGAACAGTTTTAGTGAGCATGGAGTAATCTTTTACCCCTATTTTTCTCAGATATTTCTTTTTCTTAAAACTGATTACGCAGAACGAAATTACGTTTAAAACCAAGCAAAAAAGGTATTCTTGTTAAATATCGATAAGACGTACCCTTTCCAAATTAGTTGGATTTAAATATTTCACAATGTATCTACTTATGCCCTTAAATTAAGTTAAATGTTGTAGACTGTAAATGCTTAATATCTACAGGGAAATATTTAATTTTGACAATATTTTAAGACAATGGTCAAATGCTCTTAATTTTATCTTAACCTTGAATTATTTTATGGAACTACTGAATCTGATTTGTAATGAGGTATATTTTTAAATATTTAAATCTAAATAAATGGTGCGTCCTATCGATATGTAATAAAAGTACCATTTCTACTTATTGTTGAATGTAGATTTATTTAACGCAGTCGGTTAAAACAAAAAAATCAATCAAACAAAATGAGGAAAAAAAACGCCCACTAAAACAATATTTTTGAAATAAGATATTATTATCATATTTGTTAAAATAAAAATATGTATTAGAAAAATAACATATCAAAACTTCGTTGGTGTAGTTCGTGACGTTTTGAAAATGTTTGGAAATAAATGTAATAACTGCTTCCTTCGAGCGGCTATAACTCCCTTAACAAGCATCTTAGAAGAAAAGTTTATATGAAAGAACCCCTTATTTTTTCGTCATCTATCATTTCCCAAAGTATCGACATGTAATTATAAAATATCTGTGTAGTTAAGGTATTTTGTACTGATGAAGCTTGAGCTAAAGAGAATCTGTATTGGTCTAATGTATATAACTTATTTCCAATGATAAAATCATTAATATTTACTAATGCATTTTGTCTAAATAACAAAAAATTTAAAATAAACTATTGACAAATACCATTTTTACAAAGTAATGAACTTTAATTAACTACCTATTGCAATTATTTTATTTCGAAGTCTCATTTTGTGATTTTTTTATAAAAATAAGCAGCGTGGGTAGTTTAAAAAATTCGGTTGTACCAGTGAAAACAGTATAACAGCTAGGTAATAAACTTAAATTATACAATTTTTATTATGAAAATAAATATTTTATTTTCATTGGAATTCGTTTTATATGAACTTGTAAAATTGTACATTGCAGTAATAACTTTTTAAATAATAAATTTTATTTACCAGTGATATTGTTTTTTCTTATTTTTTATTTGTGGGTATGTTACTTATGTGTCCGTTCTGTTCTATAGAATATATAAAAATAAATACTAACCTCATTAGCGGCATTGCATATAAAACTCGAACTTAAAGAATCGATGGTGCTTGTAGCAGATAAAGATCCTTGAACAAAATAATTAAAAACCTATAAAAGCTGAAAATTAAAAGCTTACCGACAGGCCGTACTATAAAATTCCTAAAATATTGCACCATCAAATAACCGGTAGAGCTATTATTATTCTTAATTACAGGATCTCCATTATAGCTGATGACTAAAGGATAAAGGTCTGGCTTTGACGTCACCTTGAACCGACTGACATTAAGTGAATTGATTAATTTGCATAAAATTCTACCTCAGAATAAGGTGGTGGAGCTTGATGGAAGCTGTTGCATCTGCTGTATTGTGGTGGTGCATAACAGGACCCATTAGAGTCGGGTTCTGAAGCTCTTTCATCTCTTCCGGAATCTCTACAACAGAAGCTTCCTTGACTGTGGCGTCGCCAAAGAGAACAGGCACACAGGATTCCCGCAACTGTGGCTGTCACAGCCACCCAAAAATACCTAAGTAAAAGCCATTAGTCTTGTTTAGTCCTAAGTGGGAGCTAATATACCAATGTCCCAGAAACAGAGGGTTGAAGAAATTACCGGCGGGGATGGCAGGAGGTCTGTGCAGTGAAGGACTCAGCAGATAGCAACAACCTTGTTTACAACAATCTTTGGGAGGGGAACACGTGTAGTGACCTCCATCGCAATTTTTTCCTAGAAGTTGCTGAAAGAGTAAATATTTATAGCTTCATTGTTTGTTTTCATTTTTTTTTTTTTATATTTCAATAACATCTGAGGTCTGAAACGTTACAATGGCTTTGTCTTTTAGGGTTTCAAGTTTCAAGATTTTTACGTTAATTTTAGTAAATCCCTTGTATATAGACATATCAATAAAAGTATTCAGTTTCTCTTTTAGCTTTTTATTTCACAGGCTCGTTAAGCATCCTTGAATTACGAACAATAGTTCGTTATTCGAGAGTCTGTTTCAACTTAAGTAAGCACATACAGAGATAATAACGCTAATTGAAAGTAATAATTAGAGCCTTCATCAATAAAATATTGTGCTGAAAAAGCATAACATTTTTTTTAGAATGAAATAAAATTGTAACGAGAATGACATATCATCCTTTTAGCGTTGCTCATGGAAACGTATATTCATTTTGATTCGTTCCTTTTTTAGAGATTTTAACCTCGACAAACTTGATAACAATGCTGATGTGTTTTTGGTTTTATTTTCCATTTGATTTCAGAATTTAGCAAGAGCTACCTTCCAATATGATAGTTTTAAATCTTTGTGAAAATATGCATCAAAATATTAAAAACTCTTTGAGTGGATGTTTTATTAAATAGTATGTTAAGAATATTCAAATAAATGTTTTATCTCTATTATATTTTCGTAAATGATGTCTCGTCATGGAGTAGAAACTGAAAAATCATAAATGTTCGGATCACTGAAATGCAACGTTTGTTTCTTAATAACTGACATGTTTTATTTTCTCTCTTTAATTTCTTATACCCCACATCAAATGTTTTCATTTGAATTACTCTTGTACTGAAAGCTTCATTTATGAGGTTAAATATAATAATCGACTATATAAAATCTTAAACTTCTCTTTTCTTGATTTTTTCAATAAACAACCTTATGTACCTCCATATATTCAATTTTTAAAAAAATATTTCTTTACATGCATACTAAATATTTATAAAAAGTACTTTCATTTGCAATGCGATCCAACATTTTACTAATTTTGATTTTACAAGAAATTATTTTGTTTTATTAATTACATCTTCAGCAACATCATTTTTTGTTTTCTGCTTACAGCTTTACACACACAATTTACAATTTACATAAAATTGACACATATTATGATTAAAAGTATTTTCATAAAACTTATAATAGTATATTAAAATACAA
>QDEB01087589.1:0-14646 GCA_004193795.1 Asbolus verrucosus | reverse complement strand
ACACTTACAGCATGTAACATTTAACTTGAGGAGATGGTTATTTTCAACTTAGAACTTTCGTCTTACATGAAAACGCAAGTACGCTCCGAAAGTGGGGGACTTATTTATGAAACTTCTGGCCAGAAATGCGAGTGGATTCTTATGATTTCTTAAACGGTGTATAATTTTTTAACTTTTGACTTGAACGTTAAATGCTGTATAAACCTAACATAAATTTTAAATGTTAAATGCTGTATAGGCCCCGCATGAAATCACAATTGTGTCGCCCTGACGAATTTAGTTTCTCAACTGCGCCGACGACCCCGAAGACCTAAAAATTTCGACTCCGAAATGCCGGATGAGTAATGGATGTTGACGTGATTAACTCGTTAACGGTTGACAATTATTAGCTGCGGCACCGCATGCGGAATATTCCCGTGGAAATTAATAGCCCCCATTCTGGAAGTTTTCGCATTAAAAAGCGATATGGGAGAGCGAAGGGCTGTCGCGTCGCGAATACTGATGCACGCGGTCGGTTGCAGCGTCGGACGGACGTCGTCGAGGCGAAGGATCAACAGGTCCTGTGCGTGTGCAAAGTGGGGCAAAGGCGAGTTCCCCGCGTGTGGTCATCCGACGGCGATGGTATCGGCGCGCGCCCCGCGTCATCTCGGGATTACAAGCGGCACACGCGTCGGCGGCGTTGCTCGCTTGACGGATTGATTGCGGCAATCGCAGCAATGCACATGACACGACACGCCGGTTTAGGCCTAGCGCCGGGCGCTGCGCCCCGCATTCTGATCGCCGCGGAGTGGACGGCGAGGTCGTTTCGGCCGGGGCTCTCGTCTTAATTCAATAACTTTTTACGAGGATGTCCGATGATAAAATGTTTATTAAGGCCTTAACCAGCGCCGGAGGTAATATATTTCTTGCGACGTACGCGATTAACTAGCGCCGAGATTAACAACCGCAGAAACTGGGCCAAAGGGAAAGTGTCTTCGTTTAGCGGTCCAAGCGGCGTTTTTTCGTTGCTTCGCTCTGAACTCCCTGTTCCGAGTCGTTACGGAAACAGAAAACAAGTCGTATGGATTGCCCATTTGGAAGGGTAACGACTACAAAAAATATTTTCAGAATTTTTATTTAGAAAGGTATCTACCTAGTTTATGCAAGAAGACGCACAGACTTTGAACGATATTTTTACTTTTCAGTGTAACTTCCTTCGACACTGATACAATTTTCCAACCGTGTCGTCAACTGCGCCATTCCGTCAGAAGAAAATTCTTCTGAAAGGTCAATTTCGTCCTCCTCGATCAAATTGATCATGAGTGAAGGAAAAAGGATAATTTGTACTTTTACACTTGACACTGATTCAATTCTAAAATTTTCATTAGCTTTATCAACTTCACTAGCAAGTTGATTTACCCCTAACCTAAATCACTCATGGTAGAGGTGATTTAAATTTCGCCTGGGGAAGTGTTTACCGGGTGGCTCCCTCCAGGGGATAAAGTTTACAATTAATAAAACTTCCAAATCACATCAAATTTGATAAACAGTTGGCAGATCCATCCTATATTTCAGTGGCAAGATCGGTTCCTGAAATAGTACATATTAGTAACGTAATAGTAGTACACATATATCATATAGTAGTAAGGGATTCGGGATTCTATGTCCTTTACAAACGTAGCAAATGTTCTCTTTTGCATATTGCATCGGTGCTACCTCAAGGAATTATACGATGTTCATTACTAGAATATAGTAGGGTTATTAAGTATTCCTACTCACATAACAACTTCATATGAAAGGTCTGCACATTACAAAGTCATAAAAGCTTGTAACATCCGTCCACAAAACATAAAAAATTTAAAACAATTTCTACTGTATAAAAAAGCACATTCGCCGTAAAGGTGCATTACGACGTTGATATGTTTGTTTCTCCACTAGTTGAATAATTCTGTTTCAAAAATTTGATAGCCAAATAGAGATTATTGTTATAAATTATGACCCCTGAACTTCAGACAGATTCGGTTTAATTATGTAAAAGGTCTGTTTGCACGAATCTTTCTCCAATCAGCTTTCGATGTCTTTAAAAAGCATGTAAGTGCAAAAATTTCGTTTTTATCTAAGAAGGTAATTATTTAATTNNTATGATAATATATAAAATTTGAAGTTTAAATCGTGACGTAGTTAAAAACTGATGAAATCTGCAAAAAATTTTTGGCCATCTGTTTGTGCTGTCTTGACTGTTCCACCATCTTCCATGTTTCTTGGATATTTTCTGATTTTTGTCAAATATAAATAATTCGCCTATACCTGTTTTTTTGATTTATTAGCTCACGAAATTTGTTTTTTGCGAAAAATGGTTTGAAAATTCTGTGGAAAGATGCCAGAATAAACAGGCATTGTCCTGGCGATATGGCGGTAAAATGAATCATAGAAAAAGTAAAATCATTGACATTATTTCAAATTTTTATAAAAATTTAGAATGTATCAGTGTTATTTGACACATTAATTTGTGTAATAATTAACTTTTCTACGTACCTTCCAAGGTGATGTATGAAGAGTTAAAAAATAATATACGGCATACTGTCACCTAATAAATAAATTGTTGAAATTTACAGACTTACTTACATATTCGTAATTTAGTCCGTTTGAAATGCAAATAAAACATAAATAATCTCGAAATCTCCAAAATGTTAATGTTGGGTAATAAAAAATAGATTTTATAGTGGCTGAAATATTGTGCTTCATCTTTAATGTTGGAGGGCCAGTACCACTATTTCCAAACATACCTACTTGTTAAGTTAATTTTTCATAATAAAAATATCATTTTATGCCATGCATACAATAAAGTTTTTTTTTTTTATTTCATTTCATTAAATAGACATAGTATGCACATTTACTTAAAAACAGCAAGATTATTCATCCATTTTTTAATCACTATTAGTACAAATTGGTTCAATTCAAAGAACAATTATTTTTTTAGTGAATTTAGGTACACCACCGCTAAACTCACATAAAGACACTAAAGATGCATCAAGTCGTCTTTGACTTTTTGATAGGCGAAGATGCTGCAAAAAAAGGATTAAAAGGATATGTCAGAATTCTTGCTACATCTTTGTTTATCAAAACATCAAAGCCGACTTGATGCACTTTTTAAATGAACATCCGATATATTGACTGTTAAATTGCGGATAATTTTGACTGCTCTTTATTCTGAGCCCTGCCTTTTAAATTTATTTCTCCACAGAGTATTATTACAAATAAGTTGTAGTTTTTACCAGTTTTTATAGAATTGAAATATTAGACAGTGTAATCGCTAACGCGTAAAATCAATGTTAACAATGGTCCTTGTCTGGATTAACATAAATCCGACCGAGAAGATCCTGTTTATGTTCAAATGAATAGCAGTAAATTAGCATAATCTCAATGAGACCGAATAAGATGTGACATTACGTTATGCTGATTCATATTCAAGGTGGTAATTTAAAATTAACCAACCTAATAGTTTCCGTTTATCAGCAACAAAAATATAACATGATACTAGAATAGATGGAGTGCTTTTGCTGCAGTCGTAAGTTTTTTTTTTTTTGTGTTTTTCATGGTTTAAAATGGAAAGGTTGTCTTCATTTTATGGTCATAAAATAAACATATTTTTATAAAAAGTCGTAATTTTTGTATTACTTCATAAAAATGTATTTCTTAAGGTGCGCACGCATTGTCAGGTATACCATGTTCAAAATATTTAAGTCGCATTTGACAAACGGAAATCAGTATTTAAATTATTAAACATTAACAATTTGTGGCATCGTTAATTACTAGACGTTTTAAATGATACGTTTTATTATTTGTTCTATTTTCTTGTGAACAAATATCCAAAAATAATCGTTGCCAATAATAAATTGGCAGCAATGTGAGAAGCGGTTTGTTATTAATTGGTTGCGATAAGTCTGCGTGAAGCATGAGCGTTGCGAAGTTCACGAAACGTCAAAAGAAATTTGTGTTAGTTGAATGATTTATTTTTGTTCAATTTGCATATTGAGTTGGCGTTCATTTTGTAAAACTAATTTTCAAATAAGCCCGACATCTATATATTTTTTTGTTTTGTTTAATTGGTCTCTTGATAACAGCTCTTTTTTAATTTCAACAAGAGGAGACACAAGAAGTAAATTTTAATTTAATGAGCCGCGCGTTTTTATCCGAATTGAATAAGAAGCGGTTTTTTGGTTGAGCGCGCCCACATACCTCAAGTATAATAAAAAATGTAACTTATTGCCAGTGTGAATCCGCCTTTTATATAAAAATTCAGAAGTATCGTAATAAATTTGTCCATTTAAAGCTGTCGATAACATTTTCGTCGTTATTTTATACATTAATGTAGGCTTTACTTAATAATTTTCATATTTAACAAAAATTATGACAGAATATGGAAACATGCGCTTGGAAATTTCAATCACCGAAAAGCGACCTGTAATCGTTAATTGTACGTAATACCAACTTAACAATAATAACGATATAATTTAGTGCAGACACTGAATACGAAAACACGACACTCAAATTTTGTGTTTATATATTACCCATAATTTTTGTTTTTTTCTTAACCATGAAAAGAATCGGACGTGATTTACATTAAAACGAGGGAATGTCACAATAAAGTTGCAATAATGAAAAAAATGAAAAATTGCTTTTTAACACTTAATAAACTAGAGTTAAGCTTAGGTACTGATTAATAGTCCCAGGTTCACTTGATAAATAGATCGAGTACACAATACCACAGAGCTATAACTTCCCGCTATTAATAAACTCTCGTGCAGGATAAGGATGATAAATTTAATTCGAGCACCTCAAATACTCAAATATTGGCCCATTTAGGGGTGCACTAAACAATTTTTCATAGAAACATGCATTACCTGCCTCGTTCAATACTAACGTTTCTCGCCAAAAAAAAAAGTTTACCAGATTTCATTTAAATCGTTTAATAAATAAAAAGATACCAGTGGACGTATTTCTCAGATAAGTATGCACTCGAAACAGCTTAAAATTAATTTTTGAGGAAAAGTTTAAAATTGTTTCAATAATTTCCTTGACACAATCCATTCTTTCGTCCATTTTCTTGAACATTTTGACAATAAACTTAAGTTTCGATGTATATTTGCTAATTATTTTCTACGTAAAAGACGTAAGACAGGTGTAACTGTTGTAAAATTTACTGTGGGTGTTTACATTTTTAACTAAACATCTCCAGAAAGAATTTGGCACGTTTCGAGCTGGTATAAAAAGTCGAAAATCAAATCCTAGTATATGCCACCTATTTGCCAATACAATATATTTGAAACGGAAATACAGATTATACACGACTGACACTTTGTTTTAAGAAAATGGGCAATATGCTTCATGATTTTCGTTATGTAGCAAATAAACGACGGTTTTATTCAATTATTAAAGAATTTCAAAATAAGCAAAATCTTAAAGGTCCACAAATGATTATTTATTACCGACTTAAGTCAAATAAACAAAATAAGGTCGCTATCTCCCTGAATGGCGTTGCGGCTTCTTTAATTTTTATTACGGTGCAATTAATTTTTATTGTTAAAATATCTGATTATTTTGTAATTAGTGATAAAACATGTCATAAAGTTTATAAAATATTGTTAATAAATAGAGTTGTTCAACAGTTCCATAAAATTTAGTGTCCATTAAATCCTTACAGTATCATTGGCACATAAATTAGACATAATTGAAATATCATCCGAATTTATTTGCATAAATGTTGTAATTTCGTTCGATTTATTATTAGTTGTTGTGATTTGCAACAATAAATCAAATTTTGAAACAAGTAATTACTGGTAATTTATGGCAATTTAAATTATAATATGAAGTTGTGCCGGTTCGGATATGAGTTCCGAAACGTATTCTCACCATTTATCTTGATATTGCTGTCGACTTTCATTTGATAATCGAGATAAATCTGTAAGATATTCATCGGCCGTGGTACTGATTAATGAATTTTATCATTTCCAGATCTCTGCCCGTTCCCAGGCGGCATACACCTTACTTCGGCCAACCTGACTACCGAATATACGAACTCAATAAGAGGCTACAACAAAGGACGGAGGTTAGTTTGAATGTAATGTGTATCAATGAGTACATCAATGTTTCTTATTAATGCAAAAATCGTATTGTAGGAAAGTGATAATTTATGGTGGGATGCGTTTGCGACGGAGTTTTTCGAAGACGACGCCTCATTAACGCTGGCGTTTTGTTTAGAAGATGGCCCTAAAAGATACAGTGCGTACAAATAAAACACCATCTCCGACAAATGTAATCAATTGAGCTTTGTTTGCAGCTATCGGAAGGACGTTGATTCCAAGGTACTTTCGAAGTATATTTGAAGGTGGAGTGACTGAACTGTACTATAATATGAAGCATCCGAAAGAGTCCTTCCACAACACTAGTATTACGCTAGACTGTGATCAATGCACTATGATTACGCATCATGGTAAACCCTTGTTTACAAAGGTAATATATTATCCATAAAAATACATTCTAAACTAAAGAATAAACATTTAGTTGTGTAACATGGGTCCAAAGCCATAATAACTTACATTGACCAGCACAGCTTGCATCACACTACTAAATGTTTACATCTTTCTTGAACGAGTTCTGTACAATACATAACAAATCGCAGTAATAATTTAAACTTATTTTCCCGCCATGTTTCGTAATTCTGACACTTTTATTGATTCTTTTTATAGTTATGACAGGTTGAACAAATGATTGTATTTTGCATAAAAGCGAGGATATTATTGATTTTTATTCTAATTTATTAGAATAACATGATCGGGAACATACAATCGTGAATAATGAAGTTCTCCAAGATTGTTATTAATTTGGAAAAGTAAAAACGTACAGATGCTATTAAAGTACTTCGTAATGAAACATTTCTACGAGTATTTATAAAATAAAAGTGAAAAAAAAATTATAAACATTAATTTAGTAGGAAAAGGTTGAAGTTATTTCAGTTTCGTTAAAACTTTTTTTTTGTGCCATAAAGAGATTTGAAAACATTCTCGTCAGCAAAAATATTTTAACGAGCTTCATATTAATTAAATTAAATAATAATGAAACTTTTGATTTGTTAAAATACTGCCAACATATCGTTACGTTGTTTGACTGACTATCAAATGAAAGGCCTATCGAAAGGGATTATTTGGAATTTATGTAGTATTGCAGGTTCGTATCCTAAACATTTTACCCCCATTAACAAAAGCTGACAATATTTTTACGCCTTGAAAACTAGTCGAGCGTATCGAGTTTATATGATATCCATAAATAAACACGACATTTATTGATCAAAATTTCTTAAATTGTTCATAACCAGAGGCACCATTTACGATATCAGATTTATTTTAAATGATTTAGTTAAAGTCAAATAATCATCTAAATAATTTGGATTGCTTTTATTATATTGTTACTAAGAAAAAGTCGTTTTCTTAAAAAAGAATTGATTGTATTAGCTCGGAATTGATTGAATGTTATGTGCGAATTGTGATCCGAATTCAGATGGATAATGGGTGTTGTTGTCCGTTTGATCAATTAGTTTTGTTTGTTATGAAATCACTAACGAATTCTTTGTTGCAGGTATGTACAGAAGGTCGTTTAATTCTAGAATTTACCTTTGATGACCTGATGAGGATAAAATCGTGGCATTTCGCCGTGAGAACGCACCGTGAATTAATTCCCCGATCCGTAGTAGGAATGCATTCGCAGCAAGACCCCAGTATGTTGGATCAGTTATCAAAAAACATCACAAGGCAAGGAATCACGAATTCCACCCTCAACTATCTTAGGGTATGCATCACGATTATTAAAAACGGAATCGCAATAGAAGTGGCTTTCACTCTGACCTTGTTTTGTTTTAGCTATGTGTGATATTGGAACCTATGCAAGAGCTTATGTCTAGGCATAAAGCTTACGCACTGAGTCCAAGGGATTGTTTGAAAACGACACTTTTCCAAAAGTGGCAAAGGATGGTTGCCCCGCCGGGTAAGAGAGGTACCAATTTTATTGCACTAGAGAATTGTTCATTTCTGCTACGCTGTTTTCTCCTGTTGGGGAGGAAGTTCGGAAGTTTCTTCACTGAATTTGTTTCAGTATAGCACAAATGAATGAACTCTACAATGAGTATAATGCGCACAATGGCAGAATTTCAAAATAATCTTCTGATTTATATTTAAACCAACTAATTATATTTTGTTTGAAGAATCTCAAAGACCTGCCAACAAACGACGGAAACGTAAAGCATCGAATTCGGGAGGAGCAGCTAACAATGCAACACCAGCACCTAACAAAAAGAGGTCGCCAGGACCAAATTTTTCCTTAGCGTCGCAGGTCAGTTTTTTAAATTAACACGGCCATTAGTTTTACTCTTTGTAATTACATTTTATCGCCATGTTACGACACTACGTTATCAAGAGGTACTAAAGTGTTCGATTTATTTCAAGGTGTGGTATAAATTTTCTTGATTTAAACTTAATGCAGTCATTTGAATTATGGTTTTAAAAGAATTTATACGACTTATTGCACCAATTCTTTCTTCCATAAAAGATTATGTGTAATTGATATCTCAGTCAATAATTGTGCATTAATAAGTTTTATTACCATGTAAATTTGTACCTTTGCAGAATTCTTTACCATTATCACATTGATATCAATTTCCTTTATCACGTTTATCAATTAACTTTCACAATTGAGTTGTTTTTATTTTTTAAACACATTGATAATTACATTAATTAATCACTGACCCCAATAAGTACATATAATACTAAACAGTCCTTTGGTCACTTTAGAATCTTCTTTTCTATGTATCTACACCTTAAACAAAATTATTGTAAATTTTATCAGTTACGAGCATTTTACTAAGTTTGTAGAAGGTCATACGTAACTACAATATACATAAAAGGCCGCATCCAACTTTTACAGATTGCTAGATGATTAATTTGTCATTTTAAATTCACTTGAAAAGTTCAAAATGATTGAAAATAGTTTTTGTATCAGAAATTATACTTCATGATGTATATTTGCAAAGTGTTTTCTATAGATCGTTGTAATTAGAAATTTGCTGTTAAAAAAAAATAGTATAATCATGTTTTATCTCAATTAAAATCTGCAGGTCATGCTCAACACGACTTGAATTATTAACGTCGATATCTATATATTTTTCATTAATGTGTTTTGACTTTATTATTATTAGAATTATTAGTTATGCACTTAATAGTTATATAATATTTTCTTTCTTGAACGTTGTAGCAGAGTATGCCAGCTTTTTACGATATCGATAATGGATTTCCTGTTTACCTAAAAGTTACGATAACAATGTTGTTGACTTATTTAATTCTGTTCTGTTTCCTTGATCTACCAAAGATAAATTAATGTTAAAATTGTTGCCTTATTTAAAATAATTAAGAGTATTTAAAATTTTAATGTTTCACAGTGTCTGACAGAGACGATTTTGTAGCTTTTACCATTATCATTAATTTTATTGCAAATGATATACTCGGGATGACCAAAAGTTGTCTTTGATCCAACCCTATTTTAAACAATTTGCAAGAAATTGGATAATCCCATATACAACGAAATAATAAGTTTGACATTAATTGGCAGGAAGCTTTGTCAGTTAAAATAACTTGAGTGTCATTTTCACGGCTGTAAAAGTAAAAAGAGGTATTTATTAATCTTCGTTTCTCTTATCCATGTAATGCTTCGTTCTTGTGTTTTTGTGCAAATATTGAATTTTTTGGTATGGAAATGACATTCTACTTTTTATTCATAGATAATATCTAAGAATATAATGCTTCTGTTACCGAATATTTTCAGATAGTTTTTTATCATTGTGAGGAATTAAGACAAGATTGTAAAACTTTTACTATAATATTAGTATTGTTCTTAAATAACCTTAAAAAAATATGTCAATATCTTTTTAAAAGAGATTAATCTATTTAATAAGCATTTTTCTTCAAACTAGTTAACCAGTTAGCACTTTTTTTCAAACTGTTCTTAATTTTCAGCAAATTTTACCTCATTGAGAAAATATTTATGGAAAACGGTTGAATAATCTTTTGAAAAAAAATTTCATTTGGACTAATTTGTTAGTAAATGTTTAGCAAATAAAAGTCGCAGATAAAAAATCTAGAAATACCATATTTACTAGAAAAATTGGCTTAAGTAAGCTAGAAATGAAATGTTACTTATTGAACATCATCTTTTCCCTTTTGAAGAGTCTATTAAAACGGTGTATAGATACATTAAATCAAAAAATGTTTAGTTTTCAAAATAATTGCAGATAAAATGTCACAAACCTTGAATGTTTCATAATATATAGGTGCTATTTACATCAAATACCATGTGTTAAATCATTCGTATTGTGAGGGTTTGACTAAATATCCAAAATTTATTTTTTTTTTATTCGAGTAATTAAGATTAAGTGATTAAGAGTAAGCAAATGTAAATTCAAAATTGACATTGTATTGCTTTTTGATGTTTGAATTCTCTCTGGAAAACTATATTTGTCAAAATATGTCCTTGTAATTACCTCGTTAAAGGGAACAAAATGACTGTTTGAGATTTGTGACATTTATCTGCAATTATTTCAAAAACTAAACATCACCGGTAAGTTCTATACATCGTTTGAAACAAAATGATATAAACACTGTTCATTGTTGCTATGACCAAATGATTAAATCTAACAAGCAAAGTTTAGTTTTGTAAAACGATATTTTTCAGTTCGTGAGTGTCCATGTGTGCTTCTGGCCTTGTGGTTGAGGCTACACTCTGATATACTAATGAGCAACTTCATTTATTCAATAATAATCTTCGTTATTTGTGATATACGCTGTCAGATTTTAGTCATATCAACGAATGTAACGAAACATACGTCCACCCTGACGGTTTTAAAGTCTGCGCTACATAGTTATAACAAATCTGAACAATGTTTACGATAGGTACCTAGTTGAGAAGCTAAATTATGGATTAAGTGACATGAAAGTCGACATTACTTATAAATAAATTTGGAGCATAGAACTTACTTGTGCTTTCGTTAGTATTGCAATCTTTGTTATTGGTTTTTGCTATCAAGACATCTTAATTATATCTTTTTATTATTTTTCCCCCCTAATTTGTTAATACATTTAAATGCCCGATATCAACGAGTTCAGATACATCCCTATAATTTTGTTATTTATTAAATTATAAAACTGACATTGGGCACATCTTATGCACTCGCAACATTTGATGTTTTATATTGCATCAAGAAACTTTTTACTAGAGATAATTTTAACTTCCATTTTTTTAAATGTTAACGATTATTTTTTAAATATCATTTAAATCCTGAGTGGTATAACATAAAGTGATAATTAATGACTAAACATGGCACACCATATCTTTTTCTAAACAGCTACTAGGTTGTGCCACCTTTATAATATTATAATTATATTGACGTTTAGACAGTGGGATTCCGTTATATTTCTATTTTTGACAGCCCTCAATAAACCTTTTCAGAAATGGTAACTTTTTCGTATATTGTGACACAAACAGACACTTGATGCATTGAAATTCATTTAAAATGGATTAAAGATATATTTCAAAAATTTTCCTCACCAGGTGCCAAGTGACCCAAGAAGTATTTTCTTACAATTACAAAAAAATCCGAGAAGATATGTTTTACGAAAAAAAGGAAGTTGAAATTATTTCCGAAGAAATTAAAGGCAAAAAAAAAACTAACCCTTGCATAAACAATGCACTCTAACTCGTATCTACCAATTTCAACCAATTTTTAAATTTTATTGCCACTCATCGGTAAAACGCCTGTTAAAATGTGTCAAAAACTGTTCAACTCACACAAGTTCTATACGAAACTTCACAATTTTGATAAAAAAAACTTGACAATTGAAAGTGGAATAATTCTAAGGGAATATTTTAGGATTAAGAGAAAAAATCTTAATCTGACTATGAAATAATAAAAAGCTATAGCTCCTCAAATTAATAATTTTGGAACAATTTATTTTTCCAAGAGTGAATTGAGGTTGGAAATCTGAAACTCGGTATGTTGTTTTGTTTCATTAAAACACTATTATATATTTTATATATATACTTATATATATAAAGTAAATGTTTTTCCGAATATTTGGAGAAATTTACAAATCACTGTAATAAAAATTACATTACCATCCTATCGAAAATTCCAAGATTAATTATTTGAGGCATTAATTTTGATTCTATCTTATCTAAAAAATCATTGCACAGCTTCGTTTTATAAAAGGGCGATCAACTGCGATTAATTTAGTAGATCACAAGGAAGTACTTATGTACAACATATACTAAATGTTTTTTATACTAATTTTTCTAAAATGTTCAGTATAACCCAACACCTTAACACCTTATTCTATAAATCCAAGAGCTTTATGAAAGTGATTTTCTAATTAAAATTAAAAATTGCGGTCTTCCGGCAGTGAAGTAGCATTTGGTGTTGCACATTTGGTGTCCATTTAGCATCTCTCAGTCTCACTTTTGCCAATGCCAATAAACAGTCAAGTACTACTAGACTTGCTGACGATCTTACAATTTTTAGTACTGTATTAGATTTTACTAAATAGTGTAATAGCTTAACCTTAAAATCGAAAAATACCAAGTTATACGATTTCTTAAGAAAAAAAATCCAGTTCTCTTGCACCTGTTCTATAAGGAGTATAAGTATCATTTTCGACAGGAATTTGCAAAAAGTAACATTATCCAAAAATTATGACAAGTCCAATCAATACTATTAATGTAAAATATATTAAGAATCATTTCAGTGCACATGATGCAAGAGAGGATCGAACACAAAATTTTGTCTGTTCGCTATCAAATAATAATAACTGTAATGATAACATTACAGTTAGTATCCTTATAACAAAGTTCGATATCAGGGAGTTATAGTTTAAAGTCGCTTTTGCTTAGCAGCGACGCAGATTTTATCAATCCTGTATCGAATTTCAAGATTTTAATTTTACCTAAACGTCATCACACGTGATGCAAAAAATCCGTATTGTGTAAAAAAATGTACTTCAAATAAATCTGACGACATTATCAATAGTGGTGGTACAAACCAGTGTAACTAAATGAGCTATGAACTATAAACTATAAACTAAAATTCAGAATTATAGAAACCCATTAAAATAATTGCATCTACTTTGATTTTTTTTTAGTTCAGATTGTAATGTGATCCGTGGTTTCTCAGTTTTGTGAGAAAATACAAAAAATTTGGAATTCTGAACTAATGCCTGACAGAGATTTTTGTGACTTCAATGGTGAAAATGTTTTTGCAACCAGGAAAACTTTGTCAACTATTTGCACTAGAAGCTTTCCTCCTTTCTAGAAGACTGAATATTGTTTACATATTCATTACAACAATTTCTGGCAACCGTTCTACATAGTGACTATAATTAAGAGAAATTAACATAATCATAAGTTAGAATACTATTTTTATGACGAATGCAAATTTTTTAAGGAAAGATGTCAGCCACGTTGGAAACAAAATTTTTTGTATTCTCAGCAAGTATAAATATTGTTGCAATTTCAAAATGTATGTGGTTATATATAAAATATATTCATTATTGCTAATTCAGTATCAGTGAATAATTTGCCCCAGTTATAGTTTACAAGAAGGTACTACGTAATCATCTAAATGGAAACTTAATTCTCAGAAATTAAATTCTGACTCAGAAGGATCTACAAAAACAATTATTTTAATTATATAGTAAGTGCTGCATGTTGTTCATCACAGTTTAATAAATGATTATTACATGTCTGTAAGATTATATCTATGGAATTAGAGAAGACTAAGTTCTATACTCCTCATGAGTGTTGTATTTAATACTGTCAGACTCGACACTTGATGCTGCAATATGAGGAACATTTAATTTTATACACCATCCTCTGACCTTTTGATAATTTATCGAAGAATCACCTTCTAACTGTTGCTTATATCTGAACTTGACCTTAAAAATTGTTGGATAGCAGTTACAAGTTAGCACTGATTTTGAGCTTTTGGAAAATCAAGATTTAACACTTGCACGCTACTTACAAATTCAGAAAAACTTCCCTTGTGCATGAAGTCATCTGCTACTAAATAACTGATCTAATTACTCCTCTCTTATTTCCTTTTATCGACAAATCGAAACGAAGCGAATTCGAATTTTAAATCCAATACCAGGTGTGTATCCGCAAGCGTAGCTCGTCTTATTTGTATTGCAAAAACGTGAAACGTTAAACAAACATCTGTATCGGGTCCCGAGAATTGGATGTTTTACATTTTAAATATTCGGCCTTAGTCTATCTGTATAGATCTCTGATTCGGGCGGAATCTAGCACAAAACTTTACCAAGAAGGGGAACTGCTCTCAAATTCGATTTATCAAAGTTGTAATAAAAAGCCTGGAAGTCGGAGCCTGTGGATCTTTAAACTCGGTGGATCTTTGAAATTGATTTAATTTATTTAATCTGGGTGCAGAATCTGCACCTAATATTAGCGCACTCGCATTATTTTGCACGTATTTTCATGTGAAATGACAATTCGAATTATATAGGGAAGTTTGTAATTGAATTTGGAAAAATATAGAAATCCCCACTGTTTATAAAT
>QDEB01087559.1:0-13441 GCA_004193795.1 Asbolus verrucosus | reverse complement strand
TGTTGGTAAAAAATATTGTGTGTTTTAACAATGTCAGTGAATAGTAGTAACAAGGGGATAGTTAAAATCGACAAATGACAGCAATATTTCATTTCTGTATGTACCTACTTATAACTATACTTACTAATTTTAGAAAGCAATAAAAATTGCACGTTAGATCTATTCAAGGACATAAAAAGTTGATTATGTGTTTTTTACATAATTTTAATCTTCTCATAGATCGAAAATAGAGTTATAATGATTGTACGAAAAGAAGTTAATATCTAATTGACATTGACTTTCTCTTGTACATTTTGATCCTCATGTTTTAGTATGACATAATCGGTAAGTCCAAAAATTATTAACTATTTTTTGGAATCATCGCTAGTTTCAGACTTTCTATAACTTGAACTACAATAAAAAAATCTTTCTTTAGAAAAGTTCAGCAGACCGGTTTGACACCTTCCAAATACAACAATCTAATCAGGCACCGCATTTTCAATTCAGTGAAATATCGCAGTGGAATAATTGATTTTTGGAGGGTACAGTCATTTCGAATTTATTGCTAATATAAGCACCCATTTCCTTTTAGTGCGCTAGTGATTCAAGAGAAATAACTAAAAACATGTAAAAATTTCCAATATTAATAAAATAGAAAGTTATGGCTCTACATAGTTCATTATCTGCGATACATCCTATGACAATATTTTATTATGATTACTTCATGATGGTGACACTCAAGACCTTAGAGACGGTAAACTTTCAGACATTTTCGGGACGTGATTGACTTTTATATTAACACCAATAGATGTTACCACCCAGTTTTCTCTTTGTTATGTTAATTTCGGATTTATTTAACTGTCCCACTCTGTTTGTTTTTAAGTTAAATTGTCTCATCTTGTGACATATCGATGGCATTTGCTCCAACACCAAACATGATGCTCACCTGCAGTAGCATTGAGGTCACTACGGACTTGGATTGGAAACTGGTATAACATTTAGTAGGTTACAGAAATACCACTCTCTACCGCAGTTATATCGAGCCTACTGCTTCTTTCTTTATATCGCCAGTCTAACGCAGTGAATTGTGTCTGTTGCATGTCACTTTTCCTCCAAAACAGTTCCACACGTGTTAGTGAGTGATTTCGGATACTGCAACTGCAACCACACAAGGTAATTTGGCTGTAATTGCAAATTTTGATTTTGTGAGAGGAAGTAACAAAAGATCACTTTACCATTTCGAAGTAGTTTTACTATAACATAAATTCCGTACTAAATTGTATTACTGATGAACTCCGGAGAAAGGACAATATAAATTATGATTATTGTTAATATGTACCGGGGTGGGTCATTATTTCGTTACTTTTAGGATGTCCGGAATTGCTTAAGGATAATGACGTCGTTATGTCCAAAGACAAATCGATAATATGATAACGATTATTGTAGTAAGCCGCGTAAGGATTCAGGTCAATTATTACTAGGAGAAATACCAAATATATGAATTTCCTGCAATAACTGTTGTGCACATGTACTTATTACCAAATAATTACGTAATATCGGTGCACCGTATCGTACCGTTAGCGCATAAACTGATTTTTATAATTTTTGTTATATAAAATCGCCCGTTAATCAACGGTAATTTCCTGTATATTGGCGCTGTACAGGACCGGCTTATAATTAATTTGGATTAATCGCAGCGGCGTGCCAATGAAAATAAACGACGTTCGTGTGCTAGCCGCATAGAAAGTGATGATTTCCACAGTTTTAAATGCGAGGTATGTCAAACAATAACAATGTTATTCAATTAGTAAATTTCAACACACATTTTTTTGCGACCAGTGTGACTGATCGATTTGAATCTGATGAAGAGGTGTAGAGTTGACTACCCTTGACATCGCTAGGTCTGTGGAGGACGTCCTTTTTGTGTGTTTCGCTGAATTCGATCGATTGTTGGTAAAAATTTTTTCAATTTCCTGGATGTTCGAGTGAAAGTTAAAATTAGCAATTTCTCCAAGAATTGTGGAATTTAATTATGCTAACAGGCTATTAATAACATGAATAGTTTAAGACGGTCAAGGAAGCGTGTAATGGCTTATTATTTATTTATTGTTTCGGGCATATTAACGAACTTGTGTTATGTAAAGTTTTAAGTATGTGCTCCGGTATTCGTTTGATGCTAAGATTTGATGAAATTCCAAGGACAAAGGAACCCAACTGATTAAAAAATTTTAGTGTAAGCTGGGACGAAGAAAGGTTGGGACAGTCGGTACACGGTAACAAACTATGCTCTTGTATGTATCCATATAACCTCAGTGCCCATAAAAATATTTATTAAACATTTTTTCATGCATTCACGTTCTTTTGCAACATTAAAAAGGATGAGTGGTAGAAAAGGGAAGTATTTAATAATTCAAAAAAGCTGCTGTGAGAGACTCCCATTTGATGTAATGGGTTGTAACTGCATTTAAAATTTAAACATTTTTTTCAAGTTATTCACAGATTTTGCAGAGATTCAAAAGAAATGTCAATTTTCAATATTTAGTTAACTGCTTAATGAAAATTCTTTAATATATGACATCCGGTCGATCTTTTTTTATTGTAATGCATTCATTCGAATGTCTAATGTTTACGCAACGTTATTTCTTGTTAACTGTATTTTTCCCATCCACTTTTTTACCAAAAAAATAATTTAACATTTATGCCAACCGGAAATGATGATTGGGAAAAGTTAAACAGGATTTACAGTTCGGAATGCAATCTTCAGGAAAGTAATGTTTTTGTTTAGGTATTTTTATTATTTTTGGTCGTTAATTTATACTTAGATAAATTAGAATCACTCTGATAATAACAAATATTTCATTTTGGGAACCCGATTAGTGGTTCCTATAAGTTGGATTAATCGTAAATTAACTTTATACCATTACATGTTCAGTTTGTTTCATAATAATGGCCAGGTTTTTAAAATATTTTAATGACATAACTGTAAAATGTTTTCATTTTATTGAAAATAATTTCTGTTAAAGAATTCTTACATCAAGAAGATTTTATCCCGTACTACTCTCTGATCATTAATTCTTGTCGAGTTTTTTTTTCAGTTTATTTTTACATCTTGGAAGTGTTGTGCCATTTCTCCGTGATATATTATCCAAACAATCTTACAAACAGCAAGAAATTTATTTTTCGTCTTTGTGGTAATATTTGGCACGTCATTAGAAAGAGCAAATTATCAAAATTTAATTATTATACTTTTATTTGTACTGTTTACAGTTTTTTAATGTAAACTATAAAAAACACAAAATTTGCAAAATTTTTATAACTTTATTCAATCCAAGAATAATTTAGATGAAAAAAAACTTAGAATAATCATTGTAGTGGTATAATAACCGAAAACTTATGAAGATATAATGTGAAACATTAACTTGTCTCTTTTTTAAAGTACCTGCTGACAGTTGTTATACATATTTTTGCAGTAAATTTTTTTTAGCACTTTTCAACACTCAAGCCATATTTACAAGAATTTCATCTACAATTATATTGTACAAAGTTTTATACATGTTTCTAATATCGTACATATAGATCTGCTGCCTTTCAATTTCTGGATTTGTGTTACAATGTAAATTTAACATTTTTAGTTTTTAGGCAATCAAGTAATCACATCAATTTATGTTAAAGAATAGTATAGGCGGCAAATTTTCGCAGCACACTCTGATATTAGAAACATTTGTGATATAAATGTCAAGTAAATATGACATGTTGAAGAAATTTGAGTAGAAAAAAATTACCATCATTTTCTGTTGCATTCTTAAATTAAAATTAACATAACTAGTTATTTTAATTTAGGCAATGTAATCAGGATAATAAAATTTACAGGTAAATTTGCAAAAAAACTTGCAATGAAGTTTCCATATTAAATTTATTTGACATTTTATTTAGTACGAAATGGCCACAACATACGTTAACTCGTTCATATATACCACATGTACGACAGTCCCTTTTTCCCCATTTGTTTGGTCCAACAGTTATAATCGCTAAATGTTTCCTGGAATATCTTACACTATTAAACTTTATAGTTTGCATTGTCCATTTTCATTTACCTACGTTTAGGTTGTCAAAATTTAACTTTAGAAGTTCTAATTACTACTTCAGATCTTGTAATTTATAATACAGGTTATATCTGAAACTTTGAGGCACTAACTTAAGTAATTCTAAATTAAAAAGTTTCTATACTGAGAGAGTAAAAATTAATTAACTTTTTTTTTCTTAACATTATAATAGAATTCATTCAAATGATAGATTCGTCCAAATATTCTTCGTTAGATGTTTCGCCCTTTAGTTTGTGAAAATTTACAATAAAAAGATATTTTGTCCACTCGAACTAAAATACAAATTCCAATCATTTCTTTCCATCTAGAATATTTCTGTTTACATTAGTTGCATTATAATTTTTTTTTTAGGTTTTTCAGCCGAATCTACGTCGCTGAATAACATTTTTCGTCATAATCCGGAAATAAAAATTACATGAATGTAATCTCGAAAATCTGTAGAAATATTTATAATTAAAAACTTTGTAAGATAACTGTAGATACATACATAATAATAAAGAGAAAATTAATAATATTCAAAATTTTAATTAAAGGCAGAACATTTATTTTGTTGTGGAAACAAAAAAAAATCCTCTGTTGCGATATCCACCCACTAAATAATTGCAGTGGTTAATTAAGATAATGAATATATGACAACGTGACGATCACATTATGTAGCAATAGCAACGTTAATATTCATTTTATTTACGTGAGCATGCACATTATTTACGGATTTCGTACCAAGCAGAACGCCAAGTCTTTTGTTTAACAGACTTAACTATATTTTAATTTTATTTTATTATATGGATTACGCTAATGGTTTGTTCTAAACAGTAATAATGTAATAATCATCGGATGTTTCATGAATGAATATGCTGAACAAAAATGTTGCCTATTACAAACTTTCAGAACTGTAAATGTTGTAATTTTAAGTTCAAAGCAGCGTCCGTTACTTAAACTAATGTAGTGAGATGACTTGTTGATTCATATAATTATCCCTCCACTGTGCAATAATTATGGCACATATTGTTAGAATCATCTTATATTATATAATCTTTTAATAATTAGAATTCTTGTTTAAATGCCAATTTGAATTTAAAAGGGAAGAGGTTATTACTATAAAAAAACATACATTTCACAGTTTATTACGAATTAAATTGTACACATTTTACGAATTTAATTGTACACATGAAAGTTAACCCAATCCAATTTAACAAGCTAAAAAAGTGAAATAAATTTTATGTAGGAGATTAATTTATTTATTATCTTGATTGTGATTGTTCAATTGAGGTCCGATTATGATTTCAGAACCTTTCAAGTCAACTTTCTATAATACATTTCAATAAAATTTTTGTTTATATTTGTTCGAGTAATTATAAGTGGGTTAAATTTAATTTGCTTTATTTTATAAATCTAATTCAGTTCCACATCAGCTTAAAGCAGCTTTTTACAAAAGATCAAAATACTTCCATTAAAAATTTTATCATCACAAAATTACACTGATTAAAAAAAGAAGAAAATGTTTATTTCACAAGTAAAAGTTTCCAAGTAGTAAAAAGTTTAATATGACCTGGGCTGTTGGTATATTTTTTCTGAGGGTTATTCCGCTACAGATACAAGAATATGTCCTAGCTTTTAAGTCCGTATTGTACAATAAACCTATATTATATATGTATATTCTTAATTAAATAAAATTCGACACATTGTGGGAGTCTGATATTTGTAAGTCGATAGAAATTTTCATTCTTTTTGGGGTCAGTCAGAGCTGACCTTTTAAAAATGTTGTCAAATTGTTTGTTGTATATTAGAACATTCAAAACACACAGAAAAACTTCAGGATTTTAGAAATAATGCCTTGATGACCTCTTTTTTCAATATTTTTACAATATTTTTTGATGTATGTTGCCACTGTAACATTTTTTAATATGTGGGCAGTTGTGTGTACCCTAGAAAAAAATCGCGGATGTGTGTTACGCCACTGCCTACGAGTTCCTCAATTTCGTCAATAAATTAATTGTTGAGCAAGTTACTCACTCGAAAAATAAAATATTTCTTCAATCGAAACAATTGATTATAATTCAGTTGAGTCGATTTTGGTCAATGAATTAATGTAGCAATTGCAAAAGAAGTGAAATTGTACGAAATGTACCTAATAAAGTAGTACAAGTCGTTTTACATATTAGTACCTTCACTTCTTGCTCGATGATTCGGCAAGAGTAGAAATTTGATG
Source organism: Asbolus verrucosus (assembly GCA_004193795.1). Classification (NCBI taxonomy): domain Eukaryota; kingdom Metazoa; phylum Arthropoda; class Insecta; order Coleoptera; family Tenebrionidae; genus Asbolus; species Asbolus verrucosus. The sequence goes on along the minus strand of QDEB01087559.1, from coordinate 7,150 downwards.
ATGTCTTCACATTGTTATATCATAATGAAAATTATTTTTTCTTTGCAGGTGGAAGTCCAGTTATAATGAATTGGCTAATCGAATTTAAAGTGTAGTGCGATGTGATGAGAATGCTAGTGGTTGTTTAAATCTAGACCAATGGTTGTGAAAAACTTTGGTGATGAACGATGCTGTCCTACATGTACAGTCAGACATGTGTGTGGGTTCTGATCGGATTTTTTTGTGCCGGTAAGTGAAACTAAAACACGGATTTCCCTAATCAGAAAAATCTAATTTTATATAACCTGATCAATCAAAAAACTGGAACGATAAGTTCTAGCTCGATTGGCGCGTCGCGGAATCAGCTATTTTACGGAATGTTTTTCTGGAAGTCGCAAGAACTGATTAAAAGCAGTTCCTCATATGCGTCAATCGGAAATTTATTTTTGCAGTCGCCCCCCCATCTGAGCCGAGCTTCATTGAATTGACCCTATCTCATCTATTGATTGAAATTCAGCCCGCACTAAACTTTCTATTCTGCCGAACTTGACATGATACCGACAATTCGCACTTTCTACAGTAAAATAGATGATGCATTTGTGTCTGCTTGTTCGGTAGATCGACTCTGATGTCATCCAGTCGTGTTTGTCGTACAACTTTTTGTAATTATTGTAATTGAGCGACTCGTATGCGCCGTCATTGACTCATAATTGCACCGGATTCACCGGAAACAGCTTCCGCAACATCATCAACTAAACAAACATTACTAAATATTGGACACAGCAATTAGAACGTGCTACTAATAATTAGTAAATAGAAAGTCGCGTCGCCGTTTCATGAATTCTACTCATAAGACTATACGATTAAGACGGTTAACACAGGAATAGCATTTATCCGTATCCTCTGAATTTTCGAAAGTTAATACAAGTTTAACTACTTAGACAAAATCGTTGACCTCTGTCCAGGACAACTTCAAGTTGCTCTCTTAAAACAAAGGAAACACTTACAGAAAGAAGGAAACTATTATGTAAAATCGCCGGTGCTAATTGTTTTCATTGGTGTTCGTTTAAAAAGAAAGTAGATAATTTAGCATGTACTTAATTCAATTTTTAGTCGTCTGTGTTTGCTGACAATTAACATACCAAAGAAAGCATTAATAACAACTGACAAGGGTCGCAACGTAAATTCTAACAATTTCTGTGGGGAAATGATTTTATTTGAAGACCTGGGTCTCTAACGAAGTGAAAATAACATTATTCACTAANNTTATACATTAAATTATCGTGTTACAGGTGTATAGAAATCGTAATTAATGTCTAGATGAATTTAATGAAATTCGTTTTCACTTACATTTCCCACGCTTAAATATGTAGTAAGTTATGTAACTTCTAATATGCAATAGAATCAATGCAGATTTTAATGTTTTCAGTCATTAATCACTGTGTTGCAAAATATGATACTCCATGGCGTAAGCCATTTGTGTTCGTGGCTTAGTGCTGTAATGTTTAAAATAATAGAAGCGTTATTTAGAAATCTTGAATTTATGAGAATTAAGATGATTTATGGTTGAAATATAATGAGAAACGTCTCAAAAAGATGTTGAAAAATGCAACGATAAATTTCGCACATAATATATGCCAAATTTTTTATCGTTTTCAGCAATCAGAGCTTGTTATTTTAATCGAAACATTAATCTTGAAAACGTATTTTCGCTTACTAAGTTTATACAAAATATCGCTTAATCAAACAATTCAAGAACGAAATAAAGTTAGTCGAATATGTAAAATTACATTTAAAAAAATCTTTCTTTTTCTATAACTAAAAATAATGAAATATTTATCGAATGGTTCTATTTAAATTATTTTTGGACGAAAATAGAGGTTGGATTTGCGACGATCACTAAATTATTCAGTTTTTGGTCAAATGCCATGATGAATATATGGACGTGTGTGTTACTCGAAAATTTTCCATTCAGGGAAGTAATTTTAATATAATATACTTATATAAATAATGAATTTCTCAACCTTATGACCTTTTCGGGAATAGCTGGATTAAGTAACAAATTTTAATTTCTCTAGAAACTTCTTTAACATAAGTGTTAACGTTAATAAAACTTTATCATAGAAAAACAAACAAATTTGAATATTTTACTTTTATTACCGCAATAAATTACTAGTAAGGGAATAGATACATAAAAATAAATGTGAAAACGCATCAGGTCTGTTGCTATATATTTGCTTAAATATAAGTGGACACAAAAACGGTGAATACTTTAATATATTAAAATTCTTGCAACAAAAATGTGATATTTATAGGTACATACCGAATAATTAATTTATCAATAATTAAGTTATCTTTATTAATTAAAGTGTTGCATTTACATTTGAATTTGTGTTTGCCACAAGAGCATGAGTTGTAATTGGTGGTAACAACCGACAAAGACAGCTTCGTGGCAATTTGTTTTCATTGAAGACTGGAATACGGAAGCTACACTAGGATGTCGTCATTGTCATAAATCGCGACAAGAAAGCGTGCAATAGTAATAACAAATGAAAAAAGAATGAATCTGAATGTAAACATGTTAAGAGGATCAACCAGCAGGAAAGAGGCAGGTAAATCATATGATTAAAAATGTCATTGAAAGTAAAAAACAATTCGAATTTGTGATAAATTAATCTTAATTATTTTTTCTAAAAGTTCAGGAAATGTTGCTTGAATTTTTCGTAAAAAGTAACAATCAACTCAACTTTGAATTAGGTACATAAACTCAAAATATCAAGTATTTTATTTTCTTAATATTTTGACTATTGATTAACTCTTTTTTTTTCTTTAGTAGAATATGTTACACATAACAGGAAATGTTGTAAATCCCTTTTTAATATGTTAGAATTAAATTACTGTTTGAGGTCTCCTTTTCAAATTTTATTATACAAAGTGTAAAAGCTGGAGTTCAATTTTAAAGGGCAGCTTTTATTTTTATTGCAACATGAAAAAGGTTTTATTAAGGAATGATCAAAAATATCAGTTTGAGGAGTTATAGCTTTAATAATAATAAAAAATGAAAACTATTTCTTTTCATATTATTTATTTTAGACCATCAAAACTATGTATTTAAAAACATAAAAAAATTATAGTGTTTTCATTAAAACAAAAAAAAATCAGTTATAAGTACGATTCTAAAATTATTTCAATTGTGCACGGATTCATCTTTTATAACCTAACTCTAAAATATGTATATTTTCGTCTCATTACAAAACCATTACCAATTCAGGTTTCGCAAGCCCCTATGCAGCCTTTACTTATAGTAAAATTAAACTTTTATAACTTTAGTTTGGCAAGGGATTGGTAACTTTAATGACGATATTTTTGTTCATGCAAAATTGATTTTTATTAGGCAGTAATGATAATCTATGTTAATATTTGTATAACTTTCAGCATTTTATTAAAAATTTGACATGCTGTTTTTAATTAGTTAGCGTTGAGCTTTTTGCAAAGTTTTCAGAGACAATTTAGAAATTAGTCGAAAAATTTATTCTTCGATAGTCAAATAAAAATGTCATAAATTTGCTTTTTAAAGGTTCTATAAAAGTCTGACAATTCAGGTTTTTGTTTTCTTGTCACATGGGTCCTTTAAATTATTAGTACAGTGTTTCTAATTGACTACAATACTCTATACAATGCCCAGTCTCTTAAATGGAAATTGTATTTTCAAAAAAAAAAAGTTTTAGCATTGTCTTAAGCTTTTAATTAAATGCATTGTAAAAGAGTTGCAATAAGTTTCAAAAATGTTTTATTTACACTAATTGCTCGTTTTTCGTTTTATTTTGGTTTATATTTTGATGACATCCAGTAAATAAAATTTAAAATCTGAAAAACGATGAGTATTTTTTGTTTTTAAAAGTCGTTTTCCATGATGTTTCTACATGAAAATTGAATTCCCCAGGAGAATATTTTTCTATTTGAACAAAGTAGTACAAGCGGTATCCAGAGTTTCGTTTATACATATTAAAAAAGTATATTATGTTAGACAGTTTGTTTGTGCTATTTTCAATGCAATAAAATATTTAGAAAATGTATTGTGTAAACAGTAGAACCACAAGTCGAATATTTTTTATTAAGAGAGGAGAAACGTGTAAATTACACACCTATTTATAAGATGATGAAATAATACTATACATTTTCTNNAGTATTTTTAGCATAACATACAATTAAATGTCAGCAGAAAAAATCGCTCCATGGAAGTGGTGCACTTACGAAACGTTTAGCTGCAAGAAACTGGTTTGTCAAAAATAAAAAAATGTAAATAGTACGCCTATGGGGCTAGTCCATAGGAAAAGAAAAGTAGGTTCATCGTAGATTTTTGTAGTGCTCAACGCAAGTCAAGCAGGTCAGTCTGATGGAAATAAAAATTATCCATTAAACAACTGTTATATGATTATATTACACAGATTAGAGACTTGCGTTCATTATATTTTCGTAACGTAAGCTCGCGACAAATAATTTGATTATAATGGATCAGGCACGCAAGCTTCAATTTAATTACCATGTTTCACTGATGGCAATTCGTTAGAAGTAGTTAGTTAAGCCGTACAGTACTAACAACTTTTGAGAACCGCTAAAGTATCGTTTAATAATTTTATTATTTTGTGGACGTAATCACTTTGTTTTATTAACGGCCCATATATGGTCCGATGCTTTGCTGATTAATTTCATTACTCCATTCCCACAGTCCTGTTCCATCGTCTGTTCAGATTCGAATTTAGCACTGATAATGTGAATCACCTTCATTACAGGATGCACTTTGCAAGTGCGGTTCGCCCTGACACCTTACGACACCCCACATGTTATTATTAGAAGTGAATCAAGGTTTTTCTTCGACAAACACAATTTGTGGCACAGAGAGTAGCGTACCGTACATAATTGCTACCGAAATTCTAATTAGCGTTACGACATAGACGTATTGTAATGCTGGTAAGGAATTACGAAAATAATTAGCATTATTTTTACGCAGGGACAGCGGTGCCGTGGCTCAGCCCGTCCCTGGAAGCATTAGACGAGCTCAACGACGCTGAAATTTATAAATCCGTCGTCTCTTCTATAAATGAATGGCAGAAACGGCAGGAGCTGAAGAAAATTAATGGCAGGTATGTTTCATGTTCTCATCACTGTTGTGTACAGACTGGGCTTTTTATGAACATGGCAATCAAAATAATCGTAATTTCCAGTGCCGTAACGCCAGACGTCAGGTTTCGGTTAAATTGCAGTATTATTATTTTTTAAAATTTGAAATGTTCTCATAAAATTTGTCGGTTTTTTGTATGAAGAATGAAAGCATAATAACAGTCTTACAGCAACTCCCACATCAATTAATTTCTAGCCTGAGTGGTCAACACGTCAACCTTGACCACCCCCGAAAACGTCGCAAAAATATAAGTCGACGATAATTTATCTCACACCTCCAGGGTCGCTTTCGGCCAAGAATATCATATTGATTCAACAGCAAACAGATTTTAGCTTGTTGTTAACGAGCTGTTTAGTTGCACGTTTTTGAAGTTGATTCTTTTGTCTGTTTTTATACCAGTATTTATCTCTTTTGGGGATCGTTTATTTGCAAGTTTTTGATATATGCACTTCCGTGTCATTTAACTCCTGGAATAAGTCAGATATGGATTTATTAGGCCACTTTTGATTTGTTGCGGAGATATGAATTTTGGTTTTTGAGTTTCTGTTGGTGTGTTATGCTGGTGATGGAGATAATGTTCTGTAGTTAATGATTAGACTACTAATTTCTGCGACGGATCTTATCATTTATCATTCCCATTACGTAATACCCTTAATAGGTACTAGAAATTGTTGTTAATATAAATCGTTATTAAAAAACCTTGCCGTACACCTTGATAGAGATGTTATTGAAATAATTAATTTTCTCCTCTTTAAATTAATTACTTTACAGATTAATTATTATACATTTTCATTTATTAATTTTTTTGACAAAATTTCAGAAGTTCGTGATTTTCATTTCCTATCGTTAAATACAAAATAAGTGTGATGGTCCTTTTATAGTAAAACTTCTGCATTGGGGAGTCCTTTCTGAGCGCAGTTTAAACGGTTTAGATATTAAATTTTGTTCACAATGTGTTCACCCGTTTTCCTGTTCTCTCTTTATCTTACATAGGTGTGGATTTGGTATTTCCGTGATCACGAAAATGTTATTCTATTCTGTCACTCTTGTAGAATTATTCCTGGTTTCCCTTTATTGAACAAACAAAAGAAAACGGAAAATTTTGGGTTTTATAAGAACTTTCCATGTTTTTTAAATCTCTCCTTGATGCATTCAGTCATTAGTTTTTCCACAGTTGCAGTAATGTAGTGAAGATAGTGCTACTACTTCTTATCTTAAAATTGTCAGTAATCGTATACTAATGTTATTTCAGAAATACTTGGAAATACCTTAAATATACCTACCATATCACATAATGTGGTCATGGAATCTAAGTAATTTTCTTTTATTATTTAAATGTGATTACATGTACATACATTACATTCTCCCTAACGAGGAAATATGTTTGTCATAATATATTTTGTATATGATTTCTTGAAAATTTAGTAATCAAGGTCGCAAGAGCGTTTGTTAGAGTTTTTAAAAAAAGGTGCCAGGTAAGAGCAGACTCTTATAATTAATGTTTTTTTTCAATTACTTATAAATTCAGGTTTTTTTTAAAATTCTTGTTCTTAATCTTTACTTTTAATTTATTACACTTTGAGAAATAATTTTTCTTACGTTTTTATGCTTCTGAAGTCATAACAATCGAAAATGAAAAATTGCGATTTACTAGAAGAAAAAATCGTTCAGAAATGCATTTTAAGAGAATTTATTTTATTTAAAAGAATATTTTTTAATGTTTGTCATAACTAGTTAACTGGGCTTTACATTTTAAATTTGTGCAAGTATTGTTTTGTCACATCAGCATTGAATAAACTCGAAAATTCCAGCGGGCGCCTAATTTTTAAATCTGAATAATAAATAAATAATAGTAGTAAAGAAAAAACACTTCCCAAAGTAGTATATTATAAACCAAGGTAGAGAAGACGACTTTTGTAGTTGAGGCACCAAGATTAAATCCCCAGCCGAGGAGAGGAATTTAAGGTACCGAAGCTATAATAGTCTTCT
>QDEB01087545.1:0-19938 GCA_004193795.1 Asbolus verrucosus | reverse complement strand
ATATTTTAGACCCTAACAACAAGGGTCATTTACGACACGAAGGGTACAAGAAAATGTACCTACCTACCTACCGTACCTTAGACATTCATTTTAGAGAATAAGAATAAGAGACTGCCAACGACAAAACCCGAACAGTTCCTTATATTTCGCCGAATATGTTCTTCGCAACCTCTTGCCTCTCTGATGACTTTGCGTCCCTTGAATGCAAGCGGTTGCATAATTTCGAAATCGGAGTTGTACATTTTGGAAACCTCCGCCTTAATGCATTTCTCCTAAATTTGCAGAGGGAACAGTTAATTCACAGAGGGAATTTTAACTAGTATCTTAAGTTGTAAATTTCGTCACGTTTTCATCAATATCACAAATCACAAAATTCGAATTGATTGATTTTTTACACCATAAACCGGCGTTAAGGCATATGAAAGTTCATAGAAGAAATAAAATCCGTAAAAATATTTCCTAAAGATAATCAGTGAAAAATAAATAAATAATCGTATACTCCTCTGGTTTAGGGTCAGGTGCTAGAATTTTATTAGATCGTGCAAGCGCATCTAGCATGACTTAACGACCACTGCGTATGCAGTGGTCGTTAGGTCGTGGACCGACGGCTTTACATCCCTCCGAAAGATGATAGCGACTTAAAAAACCGATGGACTCACCCGGATTTGAAGTCGGGACAAAGGATTTTGAAACCATATACAAAACCCAATAGTTTTTATTAAATTATTAAATGTTTTTCATTTAACAGGGACTTCGACATTTCAAAGTAGCTATAGTTGGATACTTGGATAACTTTTTATAGATAAATGCATTTTCTTTTAATATTTGTATGAAAAGTAATGTATATACCTAAAGAATATAAAAAATGTTATTTTAAAAAATATGTCGGCGTTAGTGTCATTATAAATTCTCTTAACCTCACGTGATCTTAGCTATGCCAGAACCAATTTTGGTAGAATTTAATATCACATGCATTACTGTCATGAGATCAAAATGTAATAAAAAAAAAGAATCAATACACAATCCCTGAAAGTACAGTCCTAGTGAGAGTTGCATTTATTGTGATATTTAAACATAATTTCAGGTAACTGTAGGAAACAAGACTATTATATTAATTAGATTTTATTACTGGTCTACTAGCCTTCCATTGCTTCCCATCAGTTGCTTAGGTTTAAAAAAGAAATTTATATGAAAATCTTTTGATAGATTATATTTAGTATTAAAATGATGAAAATTTTGAACAAAGACAATTTTTTGATATTATTTTTTGACACATTTAGATTAATTCTTTAAAAATACTAGCCGAATTTGGAAAACATTAGCATCATTAAGAATTAGATTTAATATTCCTGTATAATTATATTAATATTCTATGAATATTAGTCAAATTCGTCTTTCTTTTATTAATATTTTCCAAAAACCCTTCTGGAAACATGACTTTTTAACGATGATTTTATTGTGAACAAGGTGTAACAGACAAAAACCATTCCGAATCTAATACATTTCACTTTTATTATAAGACCTAACATATTTTCGGTAGTTAGCATTCTTCTGTAATGAATTATAATTATGTAAGTTTTTGTTGTTATTAATGTTGCCATTTATTTACTGCTTACCGTACAATCAATATTTTACACAACTAATGACTTTAAGAAAAGGGAAATGGTCCAATAAATATTATTAATATCTAAAGAGATAACAGTCATTGTGTTTGGAAAACGAGTGTTCAAATTAATAATGTTGAAATCGCTGTCTTATTCCTTTTATCGTTGAGATGTTCTCAACAAAATATCAACAATGAACAGTCATTGAGTTCTATTTTATTTTACGTTCACACGGAAATGTGATATTTCCACATGTCGCGGTGATAGCAAATAGCAAAGATAAAGTAGGTAGCATAGTTTCTCCATAAATGATTATTATTATTAATAATTGTTAAGTGCTACGTTATATACTGATGTCAATTACGTATTGTTAATCTCTGAAGCACCATTCACATAAAATTTAAAACATAAGTGAATAGTAACAGAATTTAAATTTAAGACCACTAAGAGTGATTAGATCAGTTACTTCAAAAAAGTTACCTTATGGTTTATAATACTTTAAGATAATATACATTCCCGGATAAATTTCTTTATCACTTTCAAAAAGAGAAGAATATTCATTCAAAGGTATCTATAGTATATCGTTTGCTTCAAATATTAGTCCTGGAAGATTGTCAACCAGTTGATCATTCGTGTAGTATATCATAATTTATTAAAACGGTGGGTGAGCTCCTATATCAGTAATAGCAGTCAAGAGGAAATAACACAAACAAACAAACATCATCCTTGAAGGGATGAAGGACAAAATCACCAAATATATCCTACTTAGACACAATCAAATTTATTTCCGTCAACTGACCTGATTTAAAATGATCAATCCGAATAAATCACACGTGTATTCTAACAATTTAGTCAAGTAGAGTAATTGCCAAATTTAACCAATAAAATATGTATAACAAATTGTTTGTTTGCACGGAGAGAGGTACGATTGTGTCACTAACTTACGTCACAAGTCGCTAATCATATAAACGCAACAAATGTGAATAAGTGTTGCCAACGTATCTTGTTAATCGCTGTGACAGTAATGCCACAAAATTGCAGTAAATCTGATTTAATGGTTAATGACTATGTTACAAATTGAATTCTTTTAACATTAAATTAACACAACCGATTAAAAAATACCTGTATAAATTATGTTGTAATTTTTTTAGGAATATGTTATGCGGTCATTCAAATATCAACAATGATAATCAATCCAAGATTTATTGGCTTAACTAGCTGTAACCAGTTATAAAACTAATAGATTAACTAAGAGGTCTCATAAATGATCCAAACTGCCAATATTTGAAAAGCAGTAAGTGAAGCGAGACCGATATTATACTCACTTTATCAAGGCTATTTGTTGTATTGTATTATTATAGTCTGCTCGAAATATGAAGTAGTAATACAGTGAAATCGAAATACCTTGATTAATTACGGAACTTTATTTGCATATTTCTGGAGGATAACAATAACCCCTTCTATTTCTTCGTACAAATTTAGTTGGTGTTCGATGTTGTACGCCTTCATTGAAAGTAATATGAACTCTGTCAATGGAACAGTTTAGTCTAGACTGTCGTCATCAAGGACTCCTTCATTTTCTAAAATTATGATAATTAAAAAGGAATTTAAAGGTTTTTTCGAATACTTAATAAAATAAAAATATTAAATTTTATTTCCAAAATTATAATTTTTGCAGTCATAATAAATTTATTCATGGAATAATAATTTTAAAAAATTAATCTTCCCCCAGCCTAATTTCAAATATTTTCACGTCTTCTTGAAGAAAAACATCGTAATAGACACTTTGTTAACATAGTCATGAGATTTTGTTTTATTTGCGTTTCAAATAACGTGAATTTTCAAATTTTGTTTGATGGTTAGTGTATAGATTTGGTTTTTTAACATTTTCTTTTATTTACATAATCTTGAAAATTGTGTAATGAATTAAAAAGAAATGTTGTACAATCTTTAGGTTAGTGTTGTATATATCAGTTTATGCTGTTGTCATGGCAATCGCAGTCTGAAGTTTGCCGTTTAATTTGCATTTGATGAAATAGATTACGAATTTATTTTAAAAAATTGACAGATCAAAGCGAAGTTTTAAATATTATTCCATTCGACGCTGCTATCAAGAACCAATTATTTATCTGATAAAATTATAACTTAACCACCTACCTTCTTCAAGTGCTGCGATCATGGCAACCTTCAAAATTTTTATTTAATAATAATAAATATTTTATCAGTAATTAATTATTAACTTAATTTATACCATACTCCTATTTGGATAGGAGATATGGTATTAGAATAACTAAAAAATCCTGTTAATAACCTCAACTCAAAAATTAAATATGTCGAAATAGTCCTTCAAGCAAAGTATAGATTATAGAGTATTCCAAATTAAAGGTGCTGGCCAATATTATAGAATAAAGTGTTGTAGAAAAAAGTTGCAATATATAACATTGTACGCACGTCAGCGGTGTCCTCTACTTCTTGCCACTCTTGGTTCAGAAAATAAAGGATAACGCTAACATATGCAAAATATTATATATCTACTACTTAGTTGTCCTGTAATTTACTAAACTCTGTATTTATCTTCCTATTTTGTTACTTCCGAATTAAATCGAAATGGAATATGGAATATTTTAAATTACACTTAGTGCACTGACGAAATGAAAATACGTCGAACTTTAACGTTATCGCAAGGCGTATGCTAATAACAATACTATATAAGCCAAGTCTATTACAAGTTAGCCAATCAGGTACTGAGTGGATTCTCTATTATTGGTAAACGTGCGATAACTCCATACTGACGTATTTCTGCAATCATACCTACATATTATACTGTAAATGTAAATTGACGATATTCAAAAATAATTTGTGTCAACAAAACAAAATTGACATCTTATTCTATTCTCGTAATTAGGCTTTCTTTTCCTTGCATTTTGATAAACGGAGACCTTTACAGTTTTACGCTGCATAAAAAGAAGGTAAAATACACATTTTTTTCAATGTATTTCAAATATTTTCAGTAAAAAGATAACTGTAAATTTACTGATAAAACAGATAAAGTTGAAAGAATACTTATGGATCTCAAATCGAAATGAGATTTTAGCTCATTACCTTTTGTTAATTCCAACTTTATCTATTGTTTGAAAAAAAGATTTGTTCATCAGCAAATTTATGGTTGTCTCATTACAGAAAATATTATATCAGATCAACAATCTGGTGTTAGCGAAGGCTATAGTACAACCACAGTTTTGATGAAAATTCTAGACGGCTGTACCAGTTCACTAGATAAAGGTGATTTTACAATTCTTACCCCTCTGGATTTTTCTAAAACTTTCGATACGCTAGATTATTCTCTTCTTGTCGTCAAACTATCTTATTACGGTTTCAATGAGATATGTATTTATATATTTTTAAAATCATTTTTAAACGAAAGATACCAGAAAATAATAATAGGGGATTTAGTTTTCAATTTAGGTGCCAAGGCTCTATATTGGGTGCCATTCTTTTTTTAGTGTATACTACAGATTTATTAGAAAGAATCAATTTTACAAAGGCAAGTGCGTTTGGTGATGACATACAGTTGTATTATCACTTATGTGTGCAAAAATTTAAACTCAGATGTAGAATTAATAGTCAAGTACTCAAATAAAATCAATTTGAAATTAAATGGTGATAAATGTTATGTAATTTGTTTTACTTCTGCAAATACTAAAAAAAACATTGAAATATTTAACGAAAATTTAGATGGCAGTGAATTAAAAATTTTAAATAATGTTTTGGATTAATTTTAGGCAATGACTCAAGATTCAAATCTCATGTAAATATGATAGTAAAAAAATCATATTCAGCTTTGAAGCTTTTGTATTCCAAATATCATATTAACAATTTTAAATTAAAAAAAAAATTATGCCAATTATTGGTACTTACATTTATGAATTATTGTATTATTCTATATTATTCCTCTTCAAATAAAACTACATAAGATACAAAATAATTCCTGCAGATTCATGTTCTAAATTAAAAAATATGATTGTGGATCTCACACAATAAAAAAGTTAGGATGGTTAAAAAGTGAAAATGTATATCGCTTTCAATATCACCTTTCCATTTTCCTATTTCGTTGTTCGCAACTTTTTCACCACCATACTTAAGAAAAAAAAATCAATTTAGAAAAAGTATTCACATCTTTAATCTTAGACATCTATTGGACCTATCTTTACCTAAATTTAAAACGTCCATTTATCAAAGATAATAATCTTACAACTGCATTAAATCTTCTCTCCTTCCAAAGTTAAAGCTTTTGATATATTTCTGACTCTTATATCAACATCGCCATTCTACACCTTAGTTACGTGTTAATTATTTTAATTATTGTGCTTTTTTTATGTAATAACATATATTTTTAAGTAGAAACACACGTCCCACATAATTTTAACAACAAATCAAGTAGTAATTAAAATTTTAAAAAACCAAAAGAATTAATAGGTATTTTAAAAAAGAAGACGCATATTCTTAAAGTACACAAACTTCACAAAATTATAATTTTTATCTCCTCGGTATATAGTCGGATAGACTTTTTTTGATTATTTTATTTTCATTAAAATCGACCGTTGCCGGTCGTAACAATCATATTTTTTTTAGAGTAGAGAAAAATAATCGACGAAACTTGGTCTCAGTGATTAATAATGAAACACAAGTAAACCGAACTTTTAGACAACTTAAATAAAAGACCGTAAATTTTAAGATATTCCTTAGTCTGTTGAATACCCTTGAAACACAAATATGTGGTTACAATAATTAGGCGGAAGTACAATTTGGCATACGCCTTTAATAACTAACAATCTTTAGTTCCGCTTGTTTTTATTAAAAATATATATATATCTATCAAGAATTCATTCTGTTATTGTTATCTTATTAAGAATCTTGAGTTAATTTGCAATTAAAAAAATTTCCTCATTCTGACTTCTAAATTCTGTATACAAGTATTTTTGTACTATTATATCAACTTTTGAAATATCTTCATTAACGAAATAATATATGCAGTTGATTATGATTTTAAAAAAATTGTATGTGTACTAAGAAAAAATGTTTATACGGGAAGGTACCTCTTGATATGCTTGAAATTTGTCGTAAACGTAAGTTTTAACAAACGAAGTCATTAACTATTCTATTAATAGTACCATATATTTATTTCACTATCATTTGATAATACTTTGTAGATATAATTTTGGACTTACTAAGGTCTGTTACATATTTTCGGTATACACCCACTATTACATCAACAAAAACCTATGGGACCTTACTAATTGCCAACATCTTTTATTATTTATAACTAAATGCATTCTTTTTAATATGTTGATATATTTGATATGTTTTAAACATGATTTCGCTCTTACTCATACATCTAAATTTTTACGCTCTTTGCAAATGATATTCATGATACATAACACATGAATGATGATGTATTAATAAAAGTTAGAATTATAATATTATATTATTACAGATATTGAGTGTCTATAAAAGAATCCAGCACTTGAGATGTCTTGGAACTCAGTACTCGTTGGAATTTGCCGCTTTCATTTTTTTACTTTTAAACAGAAACAAACGTTTTACCTTTACGACAAAGTCGTTAAATAAACATAGTCTTTAAAAAGAAACTTTTCAATTGTAACAGATAATCGAAAAGGTAATAAGATAATTCAAGAAGCAAAAGAAGAAAACTACACTACAGTGACAAATATGACAACTGCAAAGACCTTAACAACTAATAACACCGACAGCACGCTCTGAAGCGACAAAATATTTTGGAATTTTAATGGTCACTTGATACTATATTCTTTTATGGATATTCTGTATTTCCGTTCTATATTATTTTTCGCCTTACTACCCTTCTGTTCGGCACTCGGATTTTTTAATTTATAATAGAAAGTGTCATTATAAATTTTGCAATTACGTAGTAACATAATTTATTTCATTGCGGAAACTCACGCCAAGTTACTAAAAAATTGTATCGTTATTTTATTAGTACTAAAATTTATATTTAATATATTTTAAAAAATTATGTGAAATGAAAAAAATGAAATGAATTAAAAACAGGCCCTACAAGTACATACAGTCAACTTTGGTGATAAAAGAATGTTGTTAACAGAGATTATTTTTAAATTATACAGATGGATAGATGGGTATCGTTTTCGCATTTCATGAAGGCCCTCACAATAGGTGAACTTTCAGGTTTACAAATAACCTAAGCCGCCACTGGTCTAAATATTCGAGCCCAAGTTTCGACCTTTAGATTCCATCAGAAAAATACACATCAGGCAACTAGACTGTTGACAAACTAAGCATACATTGCGTAAATAAATAATGTGCGGTTTGTACAGACCGAAACCAGACTAACAACAAGGGCAACACCAGAAAACGATGTAATAAGCCATAGACAAAACATGATACTTGTTTCGCCAGATAAAGTTGGCATTCGCATTTACAATCGTGATATTTTACATAACTGCGTGTAGAGAAATGTTAATGAAAAGATAATGCAACTAAATATAGCCTCCTTTAAAAAATTCATAATATGAACCAAAATAGTTTTGATTTGTTTACATTTGTCTTCCTATCTTACATTTTAAACAGGGTTTTTGATCTTTCTTTTTTCTTGGATTTAATTAACGGATCTTGCACATCATAGCAACAAGTTAAATATTTAAAATGAGATTCGACTGATCACAATGATCTGCAATTAACTAATTATTATCTATGTTATTAAAATATTTCATTTTTAATAAAAATTTTGTCGTCCTAACAAGTTTTCTTTGTAATTTATATATTTCTTTTTTGTTAATTTTTCTATCCAAAAAAACAATGTTTAACATTGTATATTGGCACTATTGTGACGTATCTATTGTCGCTAATACGTTAATTGTGTGTTAATTCGCAGGATTTAACACCGTTGAAAGTTACGTTCTATGCGTACATATTGGTTTTAATTAAAACGAAAGTTATTTGTACTTAAAAATCTACCTAAAACAAAACAAAATCAAATAGAATGTTATTATTTAGTATTTTAAGAATTTAAAGTGTAGTATGAATATGTGAGAAAAAATTGTATTAAAATAAATTTCTAAAGAATTCATTTAGTTGAATTAAATTCAAAACAAAGATACTGCAATTAAAAAAAAAAAAAACAGAAAGCATCCAAACACGAAATTACCTTAGACAGTTCCTTAAGTTCCATTTTAGCGCATCAGTTATTTAACAGTAATAGTGACTAAAAAAATGTTGTATTTAAATCATAGTTTTCCAATATTTATTGCCGGAATTATTGAAAATATAACAGCAACTGTTAGTCTTACAACTCTACACTGGAAGATTCGCATAGTCAACCATTTATTTTCAACTTTGGCAACATGCTAAATATAATTGGATACTGGTGTGTAGCCCCACTACGTCATAAATTCTATTTTGAATTCTTGTATGAGCTAAATCTGGTGCAATTTTCGGTATGCTCCATCGATGCAATCACGTACTCCATGCAACTTCATCGAAATTAATTATGTTCTAATTATAAGATACTTTATAAAAAATCAGAATAAAATGTAGGCTGCTCACTAAGAAGTCCTAAGATTGCTTAGGTTCTTAGCGTCAGGACTGTTAAGAATTATAAATAATAAATAATTAGTGTAATTTTTGTCGCTGCGGTTCGTTCAGAAACTAAAAAAATTAATCTGTGTTTCATATCTCCACCTACGGAGAAAGTTATAAACAAAAAAGCTGTAAATGGTTTGATCTCGGTGTACGTACATACATCAGCAGAACATACCTATTTACTTACATTGGAATGTTTTACAAATTACTTTTGAACATGTCATATATTTACAAACATTTTTAGGGGTCTACAGGTTACAGGATTGCCTTGTAGCACTCAGCGTTAGGTGTTTAAAAAAATGTTTATTTATTAAGTGATGAATAATAAAACTATTTTCATTACCATCCGGAAGTCAATGTCGGAAGTAGCAAACATGTTACACATTAGCGTTCAAAATTCAATGATTTGACGAAGTTAAATTGGGGTCAGTCCTACTTTTAATTAACAAAAAGTAAAAATGGGATCCGGTTTTTACAATAATAACAGGACAATTATATTTTTTAATGTTTTAAATTTTGATGGTAACACTTGATGAAAGTTTTTTCCTAAAATTAATCTTAAAACTTCACAAATCTCGTATATATTCAGAAGGATTTATATTTGTTATTGAAAACAGACTGATTAATACCAGGAACTATAAAAAGTATATAATTAATGACAAGTCGAGCACTGATGATGGATGTGGGATTTATAAGACAGAGTTAAAGAAAGACAATCGCACAATTATTTCATCTTGTTCTGCTTTGGCACAAATTGAATACGAAAAATGACACGAAATGTTTGCCAATTTCTTTACGAACAACTGGTCTTAAAATATAATCTATACAAAATCATGAGCCGTACTACCAATAAACACCAAGTGGTTACTTGAAAAACGATAACTATAAACCGTTGCAATCGACACACATATCGCAGCAACCGACCCGATATCATTTTATATGACAAACAGAACCGACAATCATATTTCTGAGATATTGTAACAAATTTACACAATCTGTTACAAACCTATAATACAAAAAGTGACAAATATTTACAATTTTCTGTTGCAATTAAAAATTTATGGAATCTCGAAAAAATTTCAGTTTTGCTACCATCTATTTCAGCTACGGGTATAGTACCCAGGTCCTTGATCGATAACATACACACATTAAATTTAAAAGAAAATGTAATAATTGAAATTCAAAAAGTGAAATATTGAACACCAGTGATGAACTAGGTTAGGTAATGATAATTATACTGAGGTGAGAGATTACGATAATTAAGCTGGATTAAAATTATCACTTGATAGCAGTATCCGTGATGATATGGATATCCAGCTTAGAGGTCGTGGTAGCGGATAGAGAAGAAAATGTTTGTAATTCAAAAATTTGTAACAAATTCACATAAACCTGTGAAAGAATGGAAATAAACAAAATGACTTAACCTATCCAGAACGTAACAAAATTTGTCAACACTATTAACCTTGGGCGTAATTTTAACCATTCTTTAGAACTCGGATCAATTGGTTCGTTCATTCATTAAAGCTGTAATGTAATTAAAAAAAAAAACATCTTTATTGTTGAAAGTTTAAAAATAATGCTAATTTAATAATATGAATCAGAAAGATTTATTTTTACTATTAACCTTTAGCGAATAAGTTTTTTAATGTTATTCGGTGCAAATGTTTCCATCATAACCTCCCCTCCCCCAACACCACTTTGCAATCGTAAAAGAGTAATGGAAAATTTACATCCTGTGTTCACTATATACACTATTAACTTTTATTTTTTCAAAAA
The DNA here is from genome assembly GCA_004193795.1 of Asbolus verrucosus. Classification (NCBI taxonomy): domain Eukaryota; kingdom Metazoa; phylum Arthropoda; class Insecta; order Coleoptera; family Tenebrionidae; genus Asbolus; species Asbolus verrucosus. The sequence goes on along the minus strand of QDEB01087545.1, from coordinate 8,923 downwards.
AAATAAAAAGTTACAGAAAGAAAAAACAAATTGAATAAACATACCAATAATCTCATGTCTCAAAATTTTGAATGTTATAGACAGTTATCGTGAATGGGATAAATGATAATGCTTGTCTTTGTTATTGCTTTCATCAAACTAGCAGCTACTTACTATCTAATGGATCAAAGTGATAGCTCTATTCTTCATTTTATTTTCATTTTGTGTACTTACATTTTTTGTCATATTCAAAAATTACGAAGTTTCCAAAGATCTAAATAAGTATCATTATTAACTATTTTTCAGTTAAACCTGAAATTAGTTTCCAATTTTCGTTGATGACCTCGTTTTTAAAAGAATGGAACTACAAAGTGGATCACTATACACCTTACACCAAGTTGTAAGAAATTCTTTTTCTATTATTTTTTTTTAATCCAGTAGTATAATCACGTTAAAATATTTAATTTTGTTATTATTGATTTTTATTTTATTTTGTAGATAGTTTAGAATTATTATAGATAATATGCATTTCACCGATGAGGACAGTGAAATGTAAAAATGGATAAAAATATTTTAAAATCAATTTTAAAAAATGAGACCGACAGATATAGCCGTAGCTAAAAAATTTAAAGCATATTTAAATATTATTTATGACCCTATATTATAATATAATTTTCTCAAAACGAAATTTATACGGTCATGGGACTGTAATAGATGTATAAATTTCGTCCTTATATTTAATAAGGACACGTTAATTATGTTTTTATTAAAATATATTAGGTCTTTTGGATATATTGTGTTCGTTAATTTTTTTAAAATTTTCTCCAAATAATTAAGAACATGGTGCCTGAATTCCAGCAAATAGTTTCGCAGCTCAGCGTCTCGTGACCCCGAGTTATATTGAAAACTTGATGTATTAAAGCGAAATTTAGTACACACATTATTTGGACATTGAACACTGCCTGTATGAAGTTCTACGTAAATGAATTAATTTTTATAAGTATTCCTAATTGGTTCTCACGATTTAGTTTAATGTTTACGGAGTCCACTACGTATGCATTGTTAAGTTAACAAAAACATCAAATGAAACAATAGAAAGAAACTTCCATGAAACGCATCACAAAACAGAATAATAATTGAGATTATACGCGTTAGTTACATGTTGCTAGTGTATTTTATTTGAGCTAAATCAGTTTCGAATTGTTAATTTTGCACTGCAGTTACAAAATGATTTATTCTAGTCGTTCCGTTCTGTACTACTGTAGTTTATTATTCCCCAGGTAGTTGATGCAATATGTTATAAGAAAAGACACTTTTCACGTGATCAGCTCGTTTTATCAAAAATGCCTGAAAGACCATGTGAAATATATCTCAGACATATTTTGTCGAGGAACTACAATAATTGTGGGACATGCTACACCTGCCGTCGTGTTTCGAAACTAGCCTCAGCTATTCATCAAAGATGCATAGAACGTAAAAAGGTGTGAGGCAGGGAATGTAAAAATTGTATTGAGCAGCGGTTTCTAGATGTTGCTAATAAGCAACTGCGTAGACTTCTTTCTGTACAACAAATGATTGAATTTTAAAAATATATAGGTTGCATAAATTATTTCTTCAAACAGCCAACGCGTTTGATTAGTCATAAAATTCATGATGGAGCAGTATTTCTATCATGGCTGTTATTGAATCGAGTGTTTGTATACGCATATAAATAAAATATCCTCGTAATTACTTGAATATTTTTACTTTACACTTGTATAATTAATTTCAATTTTTAATAAAATTAACAGTTCAGTGTTACATTGTTATTGTCTCCATTCCGAAGGTATTTGTGTTCATAAATCTCTATCAACACAACGTGTTCATCTATTTTTAAAAACTACTTTTTATTCGTTTGACATTTTTGCGAATAACTTGGCTATACAGAACTGAAAAGGTGAAATTAACAAAATGTTATTGGTGGACAACAATCTGCGCCATTGTATTGCGATCATGAATTAAAATTCAAGGCCAGTTTTTGCAATCCAATTCAAGTTTGGCGGTCCCAGAGACTAGGTACCTACATCTACCCATTATTACGATACAAAAGAGACGAACCGACAAGTCTCAGCTTGTTGGTATGGAAAGTTTTCCATCTGAAGAGTGAACATCTTCACAAATATTGTTCAGAGTGTAATGATGCCCTTCGTTTTAAATGTTTAACTGCATGTTGCAATAACAGTGTGTCTGTTAAAAAATAATAAATACCCGGTTAAAGTTAAAATATTAAGTTTATTATACACGTAACGGGACTGAACTGAATATTTCTGAAAATACTGATTTTAATATGGTTCTCTGCAAAGAAAAATTTTGTAAACATGGGCATAATTAAAATAAGTAACAATACAATTCACGTGACCGGCGAGAAACAAAACATTTTACCCTAAACTCTCTTGTAGTAATATTGTAACTGTTGCTCGATTCTTACAAGGCGTAAGTGTCTTTTTGAATCGTATGCACAGTTTTATTTAGATACTGTAGATACCGGTTCAAACATTACCCTATAATTTTTGACAAAATGCTTTCTTTAGCTTTATAAGCTGTCAAAAATAAATATTTCTACATTTTTCAAAAAATTTCATTACAAACATTTTGATTTACTTGATCGTTTTAAACTAAATCGATGATGTTATTTAAGTAACTATTATTTTCGGATAATATAAATGAGAAGTTCAGGCTGTAGTGACATGTCCTGGTCGATAATGCTGGTTTTAAAAATTTGACAACAGAACATTCTGTTAATCTCTGTAGTATCTTTGACAGTGACACAGTTTTTTTTGAAAAGACTAACTAACTTTTTAAAAAACCTCATTGATATTTAAACTCTCTTAAGGATTATTCTTATAGTTACGTAAAAGGAATTTTTTGGGAAAAAACTTTATCGATTTTTTTTGTTCAATCTTTTTCAAATTTAAAAAAAAAACATCAAAGAATCTATTTTATTGCAACTTGTGTGGAATATTTATCTGATTTTGTAAATTTTTATTGACAGAGATTATTATTTTGCACTGATACACCCTCAAAGTTTAAAATGAAATAAATTTACGAGTAAATATTAGATCTTACATTGTTTAAAAATGATGGCAATATTCTTTTTGTGAAAACAATTAATTTTACTTTCGTAATGTGATTTGTTCTGTAGCTGAGTTGATATGTTTCAAGAGAAAATAGGACAAATTTTAAATTTTTAGTAATTTAGAAAAAAAGTTTTTTTTAATTAATAGTATATTTTCTTCCTGAATATTTTTACTGAAGAGTTTGTCAACATTTTCTGTTCCTTTGTTTTTTCAATCGTTTTCTTCGAATCTTTTCTTAAAGTGTCCGGTATGCCTCTTTCTCCCTTCCTACTGAGTAGATAATCAAAATGGTGTTCATTACCAGTTTGCAGATTTGCAGTGCAAAAATGGTTTCATCTTTGTATCTGTAATATTTTTTATAATTATATTCTATTCTATTCACCTAATGTCTCACTATAAGTATGTAAATAAAATTGTTTAATATGTAATAATTAAGAATTAACGTTTCTTTGTTCTGATTTGAAAATTTTGAAAATACATCTGTTTCTACAGAACAAGAATATTGGTATCAACTTACTAATTGTTTACTGTTATTATTCTTTAGTTTATCAAAAGTTCCGATACTTATAAACACATATTACCACTAGATTAGTGTTGCAGGAAGTATCTAGATAACAAACAATAACTTAATTGTGATTACGTTCACTACCTACATGTATAATATTCAACAAATAATTAAATTATTTTGTGTTAAATACTAATAAAGCAAATGGTTTTAAAGTATTTAAAATATTTTAATTCTTCATAAATTGTATAATTTCTAATTTCATGTAATTTAGTAATTTATAACCTAGTCTGATTTGTTGTGAATTTATGTTATACAACTGACCTTATCTGACTTTTGCTTTATGATTCATACGTCTTCAAATAATAATGGTGCAGAAACAAAAGAGTTTCAGAAATACTTCTTTATGAACGTATAATTTTCAAAATATTTGCTTGTTTTAAAAATTCTGAATTGCACGTGATCAATACGTTTATTTACAAACATGTACAGTAATGTCGAATCTAAACTCATCTGTCAAAATATTTTGTTTCATCAGTTTGTTCACAAAATTTACCGAAGAGCAAACTAAAATTTTCATCGCAAATAATGGTTAAGTTTAAAGATAAATAATAAAACCACATAAAAAAATTCCATGCTGAATCACATCTTTTATCTATTTTCTTTTTGCATTTATTCAAAATCTGCAATAGCAATAATTTCAATAGTTACCAAGAAAACTATTTTAACTCGAAAACACGATATTACAATTAAAATGAATACTTATCTACCAATAAAGTTAAATGATTTGTTTGCTTTTTATTTAGTCAGTTCTTGTGTGTTCAAAATGTTTTTGCCTCAAAATGACTGCAAAATAGTTAGAAATAATAAATCGGAAACATAAAAGTGAAGTACAATAAATATAGCACTGTGTTTAATAATAACATACTTCATTGTAGTTAAAAGAGAAGGGCGTCATTTTTTTTTATTTTAGATTTTAAAAAATTAACTAACATTTCTGTTGCGTCGTCCTATTAAATGCAAATTTACTTTAACTAAGTATTTAAAATTATAATGTCATTATTATTTTGGATGTAATAATTTAGTATCCTAATAATTTACTATCCTTTGTGATTTATGCTGATGACACAAGAGGCGAACCGAACAAGTCGTAACTTGTCGACGTCGCTATGGAAAGTTTTCTTTACCGATGGCATACGGCGTGCCCTCGTTTCTACCACAGAGAGGGGTAGCCAGTTTGCAGTATCGATAGTTATATACCTACCATCAGAGTTCGTTAAATTTACCTACTATAAAAACTGAAAGTTCCATATAATTTTGTCTATAGTCTACAAGATGGCGATATAACATCTAACTAAATACATAATTTCAAATTAAATTTATACTTTAAAAGTTACCACAATAAGGTAAATATATTGGCCGTTGATCCTGATTCTATCAACAGTTGTCTGTGTAAATATATGACTGTTTTATCATTTAAGTCATTAATAAGTTGCATAAAATTTAATTTAATAAATTTATATAGAACCTTTGCTGTGCGTGCTTGTGTAATATAAATAGCTGGAATATGTAGATACTAGATATCGAAGAGAAAGTCACAAAATTCGGTACAGGAATAAAAAAAAAATCGTCGCATTTAATCGTAGGATCTCAAGGTAAATGCAATATAATCCGGAAACATAGCAAGTGTTATGAGGTCATTTTTTCCCAATATGAAGAAATATTTAATAAATTTTGCGTTGTATTGTTTAAAGAACTATAATTTATGATTCACAAAAGGATTTATGATTCCAAATTGAAATATTTTAATACTACGCAAAAGATATCCGTTTGTAATTAAAAATTCTTCGCACGCCACTGACACATTCTTCGCTTTTGTAACTGATAGTCTGCAACGAACATGGAAATTTCCACAAGCTTCACGTTATAAAAAAGACCACCGTAGGCTATACAACACACAAGTTATACAGGAGTGTACGCCAATTGGGTGAAACAGGTCTGTATCGGAATATTTTTAAGGAAATTTAAAAAAACGTTAGAATTTGCAATTTTTTTTGAAACATTGCAAAAAACCAGTAATCCGGTTTAAGATACTGACCCACAAATAAATATTTTGGATTTATGCAGGATTACGCATCATGTTGTGCAATTTATTTAAATCCACACCTGGACCTACTCGAACATTCGATGCAAGAGAACAAACGTTTACCGCACCTTCCGCCTCTTTCGAATGTAGGTATATGTCCATATTTATACGGAGGATAGGCCAATAGTCCATGTCTTGTTCTATAACACCGAGAAAACAGCCTTGAATGTCACTTCCCGTGCCCATGGGCCAAAATTTTTTCTTTCGCTGTTAATTCTAGTCGTGGAGGTTGTTGCATCATCCATGTGATATGAAGATTTTAAGATTGCGTCAGCAGATCGTGTGCTATAACTATTTTAGTACCTATAAATTGTTTCGACTAAAACATTGCGCAATGACAATGACTATACATTATGAGTACGAAATACCATGTAAAACTCATGTTACCTGGAATCCAATGAGAATTAGATTACGAATTATTGTTTCAATGGAACAGAAGACAACTTGGGAAATTTTTATTATGTTTTAACAGGAAAAGTTTATTATATTTGATAACTGAAATTTCCTGTAAATCTTTGTAATACTGAATCCGCAATATTTAACACCGAAATTAGTGTTATTAAACAAACGCTCTGATTCATAATTTATGAACACCAGCAGCCATCATGTATTATTTCTTGCCAAATTTTAGGTAATATTTTTACACGGGTCTGAATCAAGTTACGAACGTATAAATATTCTCATCCTGCAGCTGCACCCACCATTGTAAATATAGAATAGTAACAGAAAAGAGAAATTACATTGGACGATAATTAATGAAATGCAAAATAACCGGTCGCCATCTCATCTTCCGCATCTCCCAGCTAGTGATTCATACAATTATACATAATACAAACATGATCATATGATTTCATTCACAGTGTAGTTTCGTGTTTTAATTATAGCGTAACCAGCTACTATTTTTAGGTTGAATAAATTCATGAAACTGGTTATATCCAGTTTCGCCTCCAATGCTGATCTTATCTATAGTCGGCAGTGTGATTACATACCAAACAGTTCTTTCCATAGGCGTCGCTACTTTTTTTTACATAAGGTTTTTTTTTTGTAGTATTGTATTTTTTTCCATTTGCGTTTGGTGTATGTAATGTGTTGTATTTCACTGCAGTAAATTACAAAATCGTGTTCCTTCTGTGATACACACACAAAAAACATAAGACGATTTTATCTTAAAATAATTAAAATTATAACTATGCTGTATATTTACAATACATTCATAGTCAATGCAACCAGAAATACATCAAATATCAAAACACAGTTTTTGTCACTTTGAAATTAAAAAATTATGTTGCAGAAAACTATAAAAAATGAGGTTTTTCACAGAAAATTGTAGGTTAAGTTTTGGTTCAAGTGCAGGAGGTATTGTAAAGTTTTGGGAAAGATTGTAAGTATGTGTGTATTTTAGTAATATAAAATTCATAAGATTAATTATGTTATTATAAATACACAAGGAAACAATAATTGCAACTTTTGTAATTTTTGACTGAAACTTCAAATTTAAAACCAACAAAAATGATACAAAAAGAAAACAACTAAACTATTCTGGTGATTGTAAACACCTACCCTTAGAATTTTAGTTTTTCAGAAAAAGGGTGTTTTAGAAAGTGATGCAAATATTCTCTCTGTAGAATCTCTACTTAAAAAATAATGCTAAATGTTTATATCAACACATGTCGAAAACCTTCACCTAACGAAGCTACAGGTCTTCGACGATTGAAGAAAATTTGATACGAATCTTTATTACGTTGAGTTACAATAATATTCTCGAGTTGTATTGAATTCTCATTTTGGCAACTACACAATTTATAGCTAAGATTTCATTCGTTAGTGGTGAAATTTCAAATGAGTTGTGAAAATGGAATTGTTTCAGTTTTGTCGACAATAATATGTACAATTTTTTTTGATTTTGCAAAAATGTCAAAAAACACACCGTTTGCAAAAAAAAACAGACGGATGCAATATTCCCTTTCCTAGTACTCAAAAAATATAGCCACTGTTTTTAAATAATCATGAGATTGCATGAACAACATTAAAAAATAAAAACAACTCAAGATAGTGGTACTAATTTTAATTAGAGAAAAAAAAAACAACAGTATTTATTATAGCAAATGTTCAAGGTGCATAAATGTAAGCATGACATCTTCGCAAAAATTACCTCTTGTACTCAAAAACACGCTCGGAATTCGATGATTTCTATCAGCAGCGTCTTATATACGATTATGAAGTTCTTCAAAGGAAGTAATAGGTATTGCATAAATTATGTTTTTCATAGATTTCCCAAAAGTAAAAGTCAAGCAGATTTAATTCTGGAGATCTTGCAGACCATATTGGGGTATTTTCATATCTGGCTCTACGACCTATCCAACGTCCTGGATATTTTCTATTTAAATATCTTCTTACACTAATATGAGTATGAGGTCCAGCACCTTCATGTATAAACCACATGCTTTGCCGCAAATCGGGAGGTACATTTTCTAGTAACTCACTAAGATCGTGCCTTAAAAAATTAAAATACTTGGCCTCGTAAGTATTGAGGCATTACATATGGACCAATCGACATATCATATTATAATACCAACCTATATGTTAATTGAAAACTTATCGTGGTATAAGTTTCACCTCTTGTGAAGCATGGACCGTCAGTGAACAAGATCCGATTTAAAATTTGTGGGTCATTTCCGTATTCCTGTAATGCTCATTCACAAAATTGTTGTCGTCTAATGTATTCTTCGGGTCCTAACGTCTCAACTTTTGGGTGACGATATGGATAAAGAAGTTGTTCTTTTGTAACTCTCTACAGTGTCGAAAAACTTGTTCCAGCGTGCAGTGCTGCTAGTCTAGTACTTATGCTGGACTATTCTTGTATTAAATTTAAAATAAATTGTTTTCTTTGAGGATTTCTATTGAAGTATTGCCATCCACAATCGACAAATTTAGAAAGTAGTTGTCCTGTTTAAATCTCCAATGCACATTTATATTTAAATGTTCGAATATTAGGAATTTGTCTGTTTCAATATTTTTGGGCATAAAGACATCTGGTACTCGAAGCATGTCCTCTAAATAAGTAAAATGGATATATCAGTTAATTCGGACATCGTGTAATTATTGTGCACTATGATTGTCTGGACACATAGTACGTAGTTAACTAGACGTCATTACTTATTAACTCAATTTTATAAC